>JAGGCT020000035.1:1277948-1289923 GCA_017654935.2 Phymorhynchus buccinoides
TCCTTCTTCTTCTTCTTTTCCTCTCCTTCTTCTTCTTCTTCCTTTTCCAGTTCTTCTTTCTCTTTCCTCCTTCTTCTTCTCTCTTCCTTTCTCTTCTCCCCCATCTTCTTCTTCTTCTCCATTCCTTTCTTCTCCCTCTCTCCCTTTTTCATTCTCTCCTCTCCTCCTCTCGTTCTTCTTCTCTCTCCCTCTCTCCTTCTCTCCTCCGTGTTATCTCTTCCTCTTCTCCCCTCTCTCTCTTTCTTCTCGTCTTCTCTTCTTCTCCTTCTCCTTCTTCTCCTCTTCTTGTCTTTCTTCTCCTCTTCTCTCTTCTTTCTTCCTCGTCTCTTCTCTTCTTCCTTTTCTTTCTTCTTCTCTTCTTCTTCTTCTATCTCATCTCTCTCACTTCTTTCCTCCCTCTCTCCTTCTGTTCTTCTTTCTCCTCTCCGGGTCTCCTATTCCTCTTGCTCCCGGCTGCTCCTCTCTTCTGTCTATCTTTCTCCTCCTCCTCTCTTCTCTCTCATGAGTCAGCTCTCTCTCGGTCCTGTCCTCCTCTACCGTCGTCTTTCTCTCCTCTTTCTCTCCTCCTCCTCTCCTCTCCTCTTCTCTCTTCTCTCTCTCTCTCCCTCCTCCTTCTCTCTCTCCTCCTCCTCTTCCTCCCTCTCTCTCTCTCTCTCGCCTCTGTCCATCTCTCTCCCTAATCCTCCTTCTTCTCCTCTCAAGATCCCCTCCCTCCCTTCCTTTATTCTTTTCCTCCTCCTCCTCCTCCTCTTCTCTTCCTTCTTATCTTCTATCTGCGACAGATGTGGAGTTAATAATGCTGTTCATTAATTATGATGGGAGATGTTCATCAAGCACCTTGTAGCTCTATTAACTACAATACGCAGCGCTGAAAACAAGCAAGACATTTTTTTACAACAATGAGATTCGTAAATATCAGAATAATTGTTAATGACACCAAGAACATAGATAAAAAAATATTTTTTGTTGCACGCACACACACACACACATATACGCGCGCGCACGCCTGCGCCACACACACAGACACACACGTACACTATTTTCCCTGCGCAATTTAGTTGGCCAGTAGAGCGAGAAAGAGAAAGTGCGTGTGTGTATCTGAAAGAGTATGTGTGAGAGAGTGTTGTGTATAAGAGAGAGTGTGTGTGAGAGAGTGCATGATTTGTTGTTGTGTGGTTGAGAGAGAGTAGTGTATATGAGAGAGCGGTGCATGTGTTTGTGTATATGAAGGGGTATATATGTGTGTATATGAGAGTATTGTTCAGGTGTGTGTGTGTAAAGAGAGAGAGAGATGAGCGTGGTGTGTGTGTGTGTGTGTGTGTGTGAGACAGACATACAGGAGTAGAGACCTTGACGATGGCTGGTGTCGCCCATATCAATTGTGCACAGCCAGTACGAATCCGACTACGACTGCACACAGCAGAGGAGAGATCGAGAGGCTATTCTGAAAGTCTGGGGGTGGGGGGTGGATTCGTTTCCAATACAATGAAGAAGCCTTGCTAGGGTACAACCCCACTCTCTGGGCTAAGGATACGGTGGAATAGCTGGCGTTTGGGATGGGTTCCTAGGTAACTAAAGGCCAACTGATCCCTTTAGCTGCAGCACTCGATGCAGACCAGGCGGACCGACAGCCATGAGGTTTTAAAAACCGAGGCCGTGGGTTACTGCTACACCATATCTGTATTATTTTTGAAAAATCAGTGAACTTTACTGGTCTTTCACTGCTCCGGCATTGCTCCATGTCTTTCCCCACCATATCTTTTGTGTCTACCAAATTCCCCATATGATGTTTCTGTTCCAGACCCGAGAGGACGTACACACGCCAAGTTCGTTCGTTCCGTTTGGCTGCAGGGGGGCGCGTACTTCACCAAGCCGCCACACTGCATTCGAACTCGCTGTCAATGCGATGGCGACTGTGACGATGAAAGCGAGTCACCGATTCCCGTGAAAATACTCCCGTACTGGAAATAATTCTGAAAATGGGTGTTTTTAAAGGGTAAGACGGTGAAAAGCGCATGGCGGTAAGAAGCCCCCCCCAATTATCTCATGAAATGAGCAATTTCAGTCTCATTTTGCCCATGAGACTAGCGTTAATGTCTAGCATTCGTCTCATGGGGCAAATTTGACTGAAATTTTTTTCTTATTTCATGAATAATTGGGGTGGGCTTCTTACCCGCCCCATGCGCTTTTTTTGCCCCGTTTCCCCTACATCCTCTCTGTCTGGAACAGACCACATAATTTGTCTATTATAATTTAGTCCATGTATTTGATATGTCCGATGCCAGTAATGATTTTATTTTCAAGTTGCAGTATTGTATTCAAACTTGATTGGAAATGTGAAATGTGTTCTCTATGTTTTTTCTTCTAGAATGTTTCATGTTGTAACTATTTTTACTTGTATAATTAATTGTGTGCGAGTGTTCGGTGCGCATGCATGTTGTGTTCTGTGTGCGTTGTGTTGTGTGTGTGTGTGTGTGTGTGGGTGGTGTGTGTGTGTGTGTGTGTGTGTGTGTGTGTGTGTGTGTGTGTGTGTAAGGAAGTAAGAGACGTTGTGTGTAGGCATCGTGCTTATTTTAACTTTCTAATGATTAATTATTGTTTGCCTTTAATGTTCTTTGTATCAATGTAAAGCGCACTGAGCTCATGTGAGAAAGAAGCGCTTATATAAATTCCCCATTATTATTATTATTATTTAATTATGGGAACATTTGTAGATACAAAGATGGTGAAACCATACTGAGGCATGCCGAGGAGTGCAAACACCAGTAAAGTCCGATTTTATTTTTAAACATACAGATAGGTTGTATAGTAACCACGCCTCGGTTTAAACCCTTTTTCGCGCCGCCAGCCATTTTTTACAGAACACAATTTTTCCCATGAAATTACCTGGGTGGAGAAAAAATTGTCATCCATTCGTGGGGATTCCTCTATGACATATTTAAAGTAAGGTCCTATCCTTACCTCCCCAAATTATGAAAATAGGATCTTTGGATAACAGACCGCTGGTTGAGAAGAGGGCCTTTTCGTGACATGGTGCTAATCATTGTGGTGCTAAAATGCGACATGGCGGGTGGAAAGTGTAAACTCATCGGCCTATGGTACTAGTAAAAATAATTCTACTACTTTCGCTCTATAATAACTGGAGTAGACCAGATACATGAAATTTCACGAACGAAATCGTGACTCGCAT
The DNA here is from genome assembly GCA_017654935.2 of Phymorhynchus buccinoides. Taxonomy (NCBI): domain Eukaryota; kingdom Metazoa; phylum Mollusca; class Gastropoda; order Neogastropoda; family Raphitomidae; genus Phymorhynchus; species Phymorhynchus buccinoides. The sequence continues at coordinate 1,281,139 of JAGGCT020000035.1, forward strand.
CGTCCACATCGCTCAGCATTGACATCGGGGAATTCGTATGCTAGTGTAGCAGGCCCTTCGATGATCAGAGCTTAGCGCGAATGCTCCCTAGTAGTCCGGAGAGTCATAATAGTCATCCGCAACGATTGAACCCTTTCACCGCCAGTGTCGGCATTTATGCACGCACAATGGTTTTAACACCCATGTCACTAATTCAGGCATCAAATTCAGGGTCTGTTATTCTGAAGAGCCCCAATTGTTCTTAATTTTGGGAGGTAAGGGTAGGACCTAATGTTATACATGTCCACGGGGGCCAATATTGCAGATTTTTTTTGTCTCTACCCAGTTAAGTTTCATGATGGGTTTTTTGGGCTGAAAAATGGCTGGCGGTGAAAGGTTAACTGCTGTACCTTGATTTCCCATGATGAAGGTGTGCTTCAAAGTCCTCCAACCTGTACTGGTACGTGCGGATTGTACAGAATAGTGGTCGATCCTGGAGTTACTGCAATCCAGTAAAAAACCCGATATATGTGAATGAATGAAATGAATCTTTAATTCAATGTCCTTTTTCACACACAATAGTGATTTAAGAGCAACATGCAAAATCGAACCCAAAATAAAATAAAATCGTGCAAGGTTAAAAAACAACTAGTGGAAGACGGGTAACAAGCGCATGGGCGGTTAAGAAGCCCACCGCAATTATCTCATGAAATAAGAACATTTCAGTCAAATTTGCCCTGATAACGAATGCTAGACATTAACGCTCGTCCTCATGGGCAAAATAGACTGAAAATTTGCTTCCATTCATGAGATAATTGGGGTGGGCTTCTTACCCGCCCCATGGCGCTTTTTACCCCGTCTTCCCCCTACAAACACACACAAAGCAAAACATTTACAGTAGCTTCCACTAATAGGCGTGGAACAGCATTAATTTCCGCAATTAAAGCTGCGAAATTTCTGCCGTCACTTAAGAATGATTATCCTAGTATTATTATACTTTATGAAAAAAGTATTCCCCCATTCCTCAAACAACCCTCGATTCCCCCCGTGGGGATAATCGGGGGTGTCTTTTTTTTGTACAAATCGTTTTTTCCCCCACCTTCTGGGAGTTTCTGTGCTTGTAACTTCCTCTAAAACCTGTCACTCTCTTTGACTCTGACCTTTTCCCTTGCTTACTTTGTCTGCTATCTTTCTGGTCCGTTTCTCTCTGCCTTTTTTTCTATACATCTTTTCTTCAGCTGAAGTCCGGACATGCTGGGGCCTGAACTTTTTCTTAGTTAGGCGCATGAACTGCAGCATGAAACCGCATCTGTGCTCCATGTTGACCAGGAAAACTGAGCGAAACGAAGAAGAAGAAGAAGAAAATTAATAGAAGAAACCCTCGAATGGAGGAAATGAAAGATGAATAGAGGTGGGGGGGAAAACCGGTTTGAAACCGAAAACAGGTGCTAAAACTTTTAAAAACTTTAAAAAAAAAAAAAAAAAACCTTTCGCGGTTTCGGAAAACCGGTTTCGAGTTTGCTGTGAACTCGTTTTTTTAAACTGCAAAGCTGGAAAGTAATTTTCTTAGAATAACGCATTCTTTTCAAAACAACTCTGATTCTCCAGCGCGAATAATGGGTGTTTTGTAACCAAGAGTAGCTTTTTCTACCTACTCACAAAAAGTTAAGATCACTTATGATTAAAAAAACAGTGCGCAATACTCCGTTCGCTGTCCTGTTTATTTTCTTCACAGTCCAGCCAAATTGTTATGACTTCCTGTTCAGTGTAAGTGGGCGATGTTGTGTTAGTGGAAACATTCTCCACGTGATTCTCTATTACTGAGCTTTGGCAGCAAAAGAAAAAGCGGAACACACTGCTTTTGCGAAAAAGACCTTGTTTTTGGATCGTTCTGCATGAACACATTGCACACAGCCAGATGGAAAACCATATTATGCACGAGTGCAATCACTGCTATTTATCTGTGTGAAGATGCTGTCGTCTTGCTTGGCTTTAATTATAAAAGAAGACATAAAACCACCAGTATTAGGACCTGATTTGACAAATGCCTCCACGACGAATTGAGCGAGTTGGATAGGGGACGAGCTGTTTGCAATGTTCCAAGAGGTGTTTCCTAAGCGAGAAGTGGGCCAGGCGACTTCAGGGTGTCCATCTCGGTCATTGTCAACTGATTCCACGCTTCACAGCCACTGGAGGGTCCATGAAAGGACCCAGATCTGGTCCGACCGAAAGAAGACAACTCCACGTGAAGATCGTCTCATTTTGAACGACCAAGCCCTGCAGAACAAGACAGCCCTCTCAGCATCATTCTAAGGCAGCTGAGGGTGGCTACTACTAACATCACATCAGCCAGCAGACATAACGGAACCCGCCTTCATGGGTTTAAATCCTCCGTTCTCGTCGCGCCAGCTGTAAAGCTGGCCACGCTTAACTCCAGCCATATGGGCAGCCACCGGCCAAGCCTTGTCTGCTACGTCACGTGAAGGTGACGACGTCAGTCAATGGTCCCGCAGGGGCAGGTCCTGTTCAGTGATGAATCACACGCTTCACAACCCTGAACCACAACGCGGGGCCGACTGAGGGTCTGGAGGCCCCGCCCAGGGGAAACGCTTTATTTGACGGCGCCACGTCCAGAAAAGGTGGCCTTGTGGAGGTTTTCGTAATGGTCTGGGGGGGCCTTCAGCCTTCACTCACAGAACACCCTGTATCATGTACTCGGGTACCTGACTGGCCTCCGTACGGTGAATCCTTCGACCCCTGGCTGTGCCTACATACACTGCCAGCAGATGGGACCACCGGGGGGGGGGGGGGGGGGGGACCGGCTGTTCTACTACCCACGGATGACAACGCTCGCGCCCCACAGCAAGGGTGTCCAACGACTTCCTGCAGCAGGTCTGGAGTCAATCAACAGATGAGTGGGCCAGCATCAGTCCGACTGCAAGCCCGATTGAGGAACCTCTGGTATGAACTGGATCGCAAAGTGAGGAGCAACCACCCCCCTCCCATGGATGCCCAGCACCTCTACCAGAATGCTGGGGGCAGGCTGAGTGCAAGGCGCTTCCAGCAGAGGATCTTCACCACCCTGGTCACTCCATGGGACTCGTCTGCGTCGAGAGGGGCCAGAACAGCCATGGCGGATTACAACCGCATTACTGAACTTTTGGGAGCATCAGAATGCCACTGTCTTGGTGATTTCATGACTTTGGGAAATCAAATTTCGATACGTACCCACTTTGATTAATTTCTTTTTTTTTTGGATTAGGATTTTTTATGTTTTTTTTTTGATTTTTGTTATATTCTAAGATATTTTTATTTAAAATTTCATTTTTGAATTTTATGTCAAAATGGTACGACCAAAAACGATTTGCTTTCGAATTGAAGGCAATTGTGTATCGTTATCACTAAAGCATGATTAAATGTTGGCCCCAATTCAACGCATTTGGCTTTCTATTTGGAAAGTAATGAATTAGTTTTGCAAGTGATCCTTAATTTTGTGGATAGCTAGTTTGTGGTGGTGTATGGCCTTTGACTTTTGGGGACATGAGGTGAGTTGAGTGGGGGGGGGGGGGGGGGTGTCATAAGTCATACGTTTGTTTTATTGTGTGTGTGTGTGTTGTGTGTGTGTGTGTGTGTGGTGTGTATGTGTGCGCCGTGCGTGTGTGTGAATATTCTTACAAATAAATATGTGTTTGCATAGTAAAACTATTGAGCGAGTACTGGTTAAAAAACAAAACCGTTTCGATAAAACCGGTTCAGAGAGGGAAAACCGGTTTTAAAAACCGGTCATATTTTGAACCGATTCTTCCTCAACTCTAAAGATGAATGCTTTTCCCCGACTGAAGAAAGTCGTTTTCTCTTGTATGTACTGGCTTCTCACTCTCACCTTAAACTGTTGGTCTGAACTTCAGGCTAAAGGCCCCACCCGCCCACACTGGCCGCCACTACGATTTTCGATTCACTACGATCCGATTTTGACATTTGTGAGGCATGATTTGGCGTGAAATTCTACTGTCCTGAGTTAATCTGGTTGAAAAAACCTACTAGGTTTTGTTCACTATATTTTTGTTAGTTCCCCCCCCCGGTACACGAATCTGTGAAATATCTGTATTTTTGTAATCAGGCATTTGTATTTGATTCGTGTATTGCGGTCTACATTGAGTATGTGAACGGAAAGAGTAGAGTTATTATTAGAAGGGAAGTATTTGACGTGATCTCGACTCACAACATCCGTCACCATCGTATTCGTATTGAGGTCAATCCCCCCCGTGGGGGATACGGAAGGTCTTTCGTACAAATAGTCCCCCCCACCTTCGGAGGTTCTGTGCTTGTAACTTCCTTTAATCTTTGACTCTGCATTTTCCCTTTGCTTACTGTCATCTGCTATCCTTCCCCCTCTACTGGTCCATTCCCCTGCCTGTTTTTCTATAAATTCCTACAAATTTTCTTCAGCCGAATTCAGACAGGCTGGCCCAACTATTTTTTTTTTTTTGGCGCATAAACGGCAGCAAGGCGCATCTACGCTCATGTGACCAGGAATCTGTTCTGAGCGAACGAAGAAGAAGCAGAGATAGGTCAAATCGTATGCCCGCTGGCTAGGCCTTAAACTCAACCATATAAAAAACCAACAACAGCTGAGTAAAGGTACAAACCATTCTGTCATCCGTGCCGTCCCGAGGGGATTGATGACCATGCTTCAAACAGTTCGTCCTTTTGGAATCTAGGATGCTGGATGAGTTCGCATATGGCTAGTGAGGCAATGCGAGCCAGGAAGGATCTCTGACAGTGAGGACAGGAGAAAGAGTTGGGGGAATCTGTCGGGTGCAGAGCTGGCGTACTGTTTTAGGCGGATCTTGCGTGCCTCACTCTTTTGCCTGCGATGGTCCTTCGATAACGGTGCCCGCTTCGAAGATAGTGGCTTCTTTATTTGTTACTGCACCACTAGGGGGGCATGTTCTGTGCCAGTGTGTTTCCCAGAGGAGACATGATGTTGACGTTCCTTCAGGGAAACCATCTAGCGATATGTTGTTGTTGTTCCCTGGCTTAAGACTCCAGGGATCAGGCCAACCAGCCGAAGCAATTGAAAACACTATGGTAAAAATGCACCAGCCAGGGCTGAGAACATCACTGGGGGTGTGACCGTTTTTGGAAAATTACACCGCCCACGTGAGGCAGCACAACTCCAAACCTCGGGGGATTAGCGATTATAATTAAGCCCTCATAATAATTTGAGCGACATCAACGATCAATCAAATGCGACGAATATCCTCTTGCCAACTCTGAGGACAAATCCGGTACCCGAGTAAACGCCCCTAACCGAATGGATCCTTAACCGAACCCTATTCTTAAAACAACTAATGAATTAATTACTAAAAAACATGAATAAAAACATTTAAGTTTTAATATTTAAATCATTTGGTGGCCTCTGCGGAATGGTCCCTCACTTCACAAGCTTGTAAATACTATTGTTTAGTATTAACGGTGAACCAAATATGTTTTTTTTTCTAAGTTTTACTTTTGTGTTATTATTTAGATTTGTAAGCAAACAACACGCGGGAGCACAACTTGAAACATCTTATGACTTAACTTACCATTGAAAGAGCTGAGCTCATTAATATGTTTAAATCACTGCGCAAGACCTCACCAATAGAATGGTTTAAATATAATAGTAAACAAACAAAAATTTTACAAGTAACAGTAAAAAAACTATCCTCTACTTTGTATACATATATACTACTTTTTTTAAATTCACATTTTAAAATATTTGTAAAGCAAGTTTTAAACACTAATGTACAAAACTTTTTTTGGTAAAGATATATTTTTAACGTTGTTTCATAAATAACACAAATAGTGTATCAATGTTAAATATATTCCATAATAATGGGATTTTAAATTTAACATAAAAGAGATATAACTTTTTCCAAGGTATAATTATTAAATTATAAACACTCCATGACTAAAATAAACCCTAATTAAATTTTGATAAAGTCATGTATCATATTAACAACAACTGCGATGTTACAATATTTTTTTACATACAATTTCTTACTAGTTCTTTAAAACCTAGGACCTCCGTGATCAGTTGATCGTGTAATGTTTAGAGCTAACCCTATGCAGTCTAGCGCTGGCTCTGTATTAAGCAAAGTGGGGAGGTTTAAACAATAAATACTGTTTTTAAAAACAATTAGGTCCTGTGACCCGTTGGTTACTTAAACTGTATAGCGTCAACCTAAAACCATTAGCTAAATGTAATATTTGTAAAATTTAATGAGGCCTTTGGCCTCCTTTTTAAATTATTTATAATAAAGCTTTTGAGCACAAAGATACATTTTAATTGTAGCTCCCTGGGGTTTTAATCTCATAGATTTCCTCTGCCTGCAGACATGTACACCAAAATGCTAAATATCTTTTAACAAACATTTTATCACAAATAAAGTTAGACTTTTTACAAAAACTCACAACGTTGTTCCTCAAATCTTTTTCACAAAACCTTTTCTATAAAAATATACAATTTTTTTTTCCGACTTTACATTTTTTCATTAAATCTTTATAATTTAAAAGCCATCGGTATCCTTATTCAAAATCCTCTCTTCTTTTCCAGTATCTGCATAATTTTCAAATGCCCCAATGGCCGCTTTGCCCATAAGGAAAGGCGTAAAATCTCTATTTTTCTTCCCCTCTCTCTCACGATTCATCAACTGGTCATGTACATGAATATATACACAAGGCATCATTCACAGCTGCCCAGGGGTTTTTAGTCCCCGAAGCCGAAGGTTCGGGGGAGCTTACTTGTTTTTGTCTGTTCCGTCCGTCCGTCCGTCCCGTGTCCGTCCGTCCGGCGTGGGCCTCCGTCCGTCCCGCGTGCCTCCGTCCGCGTCCGCTATTCGTCGCCGTTTTTGCTCAAACCTATTCAGTCTAATCATCTCCATTTTAAACTTTTGGTATACCTAGTTTGTTAGGAGGCAACTTTATCCACTGATGTATTTAGTTTACATTCATGTCAAGAGGTCGCCGCCAGTTACGGGGTTCAAACCCGAAACACATAATCGCTAATATCTCACGGGGGGCGAGAAGTTTTAATGTATTTTAATTATGCAGTTTTTCTTCACAACCTTCTTGATGAATGGTCTATAACACCGTTGTCATGAATGTTTTTCTGTGCGCGCGTGGTGCGCATGATCGCGCTCGCACCAGGCTTATATTAAAAAAAAAACTATTTCATTACGTTGTGCTGTTTTTGGAAGGGCCTTTTTATGTAGTTTACGTGCATGTTTTTGATGCGTTTTTATGTATGTGTACATCCGAACAACAATTCCGATTTTCGGAGGTAGCTCGGCGATGCTTGCGAGGGGACTTTGGCAGCCGCCTCGGCGTGCACTTGTCTTAGCGTTGTTTCTTGCTCTGCGAGTAGGCTAGCTAAAAATCGTACGACTGTAGCGATAACGATTTCGAATCAACGTGGTCTCGAATCGCGACTCAACATTTGGGTAAAGGTCCAGATGTGCTCCCCACCCCCCTCCTTTTAATTTGCTCATTCTAATGGATGTGTGTGATGGAGTCAAATTGAGGCTTTTAACTTTGTTTCAAACACACCACGAGGAATAGTGTAATTGATTATTTTCTTGTTTCAGATAGTTTATTAGACAATTGTTTCTAATGTTTGTTGAGGCTAGGTTTGTTCTCCCTGGCATTTTGCCTATTGTTTTGAAGTGGAAGAATAATGGAGTAAGAGAAGCTTGATCAGTGTCAAAGAAGAGAGAAAAAGAATTGTATGGTCTGGAAGAGAATGTGCAGTTATATAAAAATGAACTTGATAGCAATGCTTCAAAAGACATGTTTAGAAAATGGGATGCCATTACATGTTTATCTTTTAATGTTAATGCTTCGTGTTGATATTTTGTTACAACTATCGCGGCGTTTTAGTGTGGAGCAGCCTCAATAATGTATGTGAGAATGTGGGAGAAGAAAGAAAGAATGTGAGGAATGGTTTGATGAAGAGTGTAAAAAATAAAAATGTCAAAGGGCCTTCTGAAAAGTTTCCAGAGATGTAAGAGGCATTGTTAACGAAAAAGAAATATAAGGGAGAAATATACAGAGGAAGAAAAGGAATATGATCAGTTAAAAAGAAGGAAGAAACAAGGAAATTTGATGAACAAAAATTGGCAAAAACTAAAAGATTCAATAAAAGATTCTCTAGATTTATTCTGGTCACCATTAGATCAGGAATAGAAGAGAACACTTTTATAATGACATTAGTCCTGAGCATGTTGAACACTTTTCAGCAGTTTCAGAGACAATGATAATTTAAATGAAGATGACCTCTAGTTCCCCCCCAAAAAAAAAAAAAAATGGGGCAAGATGCAGAAGATTTTGAAAGAACCATTATTTAATGCTCGGCTACCCGATTATGGAAATGAGGTAATTAATAGCATTAAACGTTTAAAAAATCAGGAAAGAGTGCAGGCCCAGATGGAAAATTCTGAGTGAATGTTTGAAAACACGCCAACTCAGTAGCTATTGATTTTCTTTGTGATTTTTTTTTTAACCAGAACTGTTAAAATGAGGGAATCTTACCCTGAAAGGCTCGGGCTAATCTACCATCATTCCTATTTTTACAAAAAGGAGATTCTAATAATCCAGATAATTCTCGTGGGGTTGCATTGACCTATATTGTTAGTAAGATATATACCCACATTTAAATAGAATATTGGACAAAATGGTCTGAAAGAGAAGAAAGACTATCGAAGAACAAGCCCGGGTTCCGTTCAGGTTATAGTACGATAGATCATATTGTCACTCTTTTTGCCTT
>JAGGCT020000035.1:1290423-1325405 GCA_017654935.2 Phymorhynchus buccinoides
ATATATGTCTCTCTCTCATGCACACATAAAGAATACCCGCACACGCACGCTGCACGCGCAACACGCACGCACGCACACGCACACACACGCACCACGCACGCACACACACACACACACACACACACACCACACACCACACACACACACACACACACACACACACACACACACACAACAAACACACACACACACTCACACACACAAATACACACACACACACTCACATACACACACACAACACACACACACACACACACGCACACGCACGCACGCACACGCACACGCACCACACGTACATGCACACGCCACACGCACACCCGCACACACACACACACACACACACACACACACCCACACACAAATACAAACACACACACATACACACACACTCCACACACAAATCCACACACCACACACACACACACTCACATACACCACACACACACACCCACACAACACACACACACACACACAACACACACACCACACCACGCACGCACACACACGCACACGCCGCACGCACACGCCGCACACGCACGCACACAACACACACACACACACACCCCACACACAAGCACGCGCAGCACAGGCACACGCACACACACACACACACACACAAACACACACACACACACACACACACGCACACAACATATATATATAAAGACAGAGAAACGCACGGACCCTGTTTGGGAATTCAAGGTCATAGAGAGATGATAGTGACAAAACCCAGGCCATCTAGATACAGGCGTGTGTGAAGCACCTTGCTTCAGCTTACATTTAGCAATCCAATCATTTCCTTTGCTTTAAAATAGCAAAACCTACAAACTCGCTAATCTCAATCAACGTACGGTGCTTTAGAGAGAATATTAGGACTTAGAATGGTAGAAGGGACCATCCCCAGGGCCTTAGTGAGCTAAACAGCCCTATTAACGTCCATTCAGCGGTCTGTGGCATCTGCCCTGGCTAATGCCCGTTTGTAGCATATGGTGTACTCTGTGCTTATGGCCAGCGGCATTCATCACCACTGACCTGTTCTGCATCTTGCCTTGGCTAATGCAGTTGTACCATAGTGGTGTCCTCGTTCGTTCTGGCCAAGCATTCAATCACCACTGACCTGTTCTGCCCTCTGCCCTTGGCTAATGCCGTTTGTACCATAGTGGTGTCCTCTGTCGTTCTGGCCAGCATTCATCACCACTGACCTGTTCTAGCCCTCTGCCCTTGGCTAATGCGTTTGTACCATAGTGGTGTCCTCTGTTCGTTCTGGCCAAGCATTCATCACCACTGACCTGTTCTGCCCTCTGCCCTTTGGCTAATGCCGTTTGTACCATAGTGGTGTCTCTCGTTCGTCTGCCAAGCATTCATCAACACTGACTGTTCTGGCCTCGCCCTTGGCTAATGCCGTTTGTACCATAGTGGTGTCCTCTCGTTAGTTCTGGCCAAGCATTCATCCCCACTGACCTGTTCTGCCCTCTGCCCTTGGCTAATGCCGTTTGTTTACGTTGTTGTGTCTCTGTTGTTCTGGCCAGCATCATCACCACTGACCTGTTCTGCCATCTGCCCTTGGCTAAGCCGTTTGTACCGTTGTTGTGTCCTCTGTTCGTTCTGACCAAGCATTCATCACAACTGACTGTTCTGCCCTCTGCCCTTGGCTAAAGGACGTTTGGACCATAGTGGTGTCCTCTGTTCGTTCTGGCAAGCATTCATCACACTGACCTGTTCTGCACTCTGCCTTGGTAATGCCGTTTGTACCATAGTGGTGTCCTCTGTTCGTTCTGGCCAAGCATTCATCACCACTGACCTGTTCTGCCCTATGCCCTAGGCTAATGCGTTTGTACCGTTGTTGTGTCCTCTGTTCGTTCTGGCCAAGCATTCATAACCACTGAACCTGTTCTGCCCTCTGCCCTTGGCTAATGCCGTTTGTACCGTTGTTGTGTCCTCTGTTCGTTCGGGCCAAGCATCATTCACCACTGGACCTGTTCTGCCCTCTCCTTGGCCTAATGCCGTTTGTACCATAGTGGTGTCCTCTGTTCGTTCTGGCCAAGCATTCATCACCACTGACCTGTTCTGCCATCTGCCCTTGGCTAATGCCGTTTGTACCATAGTGGTGTCCTCTGTTCGTTCTGGCCAAGCATTCATCACCACTGACCTGTTCTGCCCTCTGCCCTTGGCTAATGCCGTTTGTACCATAGTGGTGTCCTCTGTTCGTTCTGGCCAAGCATTCATCACCACTGACCTGTTCTGCCATCTGCCCTTGGCTAATGCCGTTTGTACCGTTGTTGTGTCCTCTGTTCGTTCTGGCCAAGCATTCATCACCACTGACCTGTTCTGCCCTCTGCCCTTGGCTAATGCCGTTTGTACCATAGTGGTGTCCTCTGTTCGTTCTGGCCAAGCATTCATCCCCACTGACTTGTTCTGTCCTGTGATAGTTGACCGGAAAACGTTTGTTATCCACAGCATGTTGGTATGGAGGTAAGCTGTGTGCTGTGTTCAGTGGTTTGTCATCCACAGCATGTTGGTATGGAGGTCAGCTGTGTGCTGTGTTCAGTGGTTTGTCATCCACAGCATGTTGGCATGGAGGTCAGCTGTGTTCAGTGGTTTGTCATCCACAGCATGTTGGCATGGAGGTCAGCTGTGTTCAGTGGTTTGTCATCCACAGCATGTTGGCATGGAGGTCAGCTGTGTTCAGTATCATCCACAGCATGTTGGTTTGGAGGTCAGCTGTGTTCAGTGGTTTGTCAACCACAGCATGTTGGTATCAAAGTCAGCTGTGTTCAGTATCACCCACAGCATGTTGGTATGGAGGTCAGCTGCGTGCTGTGTTCAGTGGCGGTAAAACGTCTGTCATGATGACGGAGACAGCGGGCATCCCTGGCTGACTGTCCTAGGCCCTTCTGAAGTCAGGGAATAACGAGGGAGACAGCGGACATCCCTGGCTGACTGTCTTAGGCCCTTCTGAAGTCAGGGAATAACGAGGGAGTCAGCGGGCATCCCTGGCTGACTGTCCTAGGCCCCTCTGAAGTCTGGGAATAACGAGGGAGACAGCGGACATCCCTGGCTGAATGCCGTAGGCCTTCTGAAGTCAGGAAATAACGAGGGAGACAGCGGACATCCCTGGCTGAATGCCGTAGGCCTTCTGAAGTCAGGGAATAACGAGGGAGACAGCGGACATCCCTGGCTGAATGCCGTAGGCCTTCTGAAGTCTGGGAATAACGAGGGAGACAGCGGACATCCCTGGCTGAATGCCGTAGGCCTTCTGAAGTCAGGGAATAACGAGGGAGACAGCGGACATCCCTGGCTGAATGCCGTAGGCCTTCTGAAGTCTGGGAATAACGAGGGAGACAGCGGACATCCCTGGCTGAATGCCGTAGGCCTTCTGAAGTCTGGGAATAACGAGGGAGACAGCGGACATCCCTGGCTGAATGCCGTAGGCCTTCTGAAGTCAGGGAATAACGAGGGAGACAGCGGACATCCCTGGCTGAATGCCGTAGGCCTTCTGAAGTCAGGGAATAACGAGGGAGACAGCGGACATCCCTGGCTGAATGCCGTAGGCCTTCTGAAGTCAGGGAATAACGAGGGAGACAGCGGACATCCCTGGCTGAATGCCGTAGGCCTTCTGAAGTCAGGAAATAACGAGGGAGACAGCGGACATCCCTGGCTGACTGCCGTAGGCCTTCTGAAGTCAGGGAATAACGAGGGGCTGCACAAGGCCACCTGGGCTGACTGAGGTCAGGGAATAACGAGGGGTTGCACAAGGCCACCTGGGCTGACTGAGGTCAGGGAATAACGAGGGGCTGCACAAGGCCACCTGGGCTGACTGAGGTCAGGGAATAACGAGGGGTTGCACAAGGCCACCTGGGCTGACTGAGGTCAGGGAATAACGAGGGGTTGCACAAGGCCACCTGGGCTGACTGAGGTCAGGGAATAACGAGGGGTTGCACAAGGCCACCTGGGCTGACTGAAGTCAGGGAACCTGGGCTGACTGAGGTCAGGGAATAACGAGGGGTTGCACAAGGCCACCTGGGCTGACTGAGGGGTTGCACAAGGCCACCTGGGCTGACTGAAGTCAGGGAATAACGAGGGGTTGCACAAGGCCACCTGGGCTGACTGAAGTCAGGGAAGGGGTTGCACAAGGCCACCTGGGCTGACTGAAGTCAGGGAATAACGAGGGGTTGCACAAGGCCACCTGGGCTGACTGAAGTCAGGGAATAACGGGGGGTTGCACAAGGCCACCTGGGCTGACTGAGGTCAGGGAATAACGAGGGGTTGCACAAGGCCACCTGGGCTGACTGAAGTCAGGGAATAACGGGGGGTTGCACAAGGCCACCTGGGCTGACTGAAGTCAGGGAATAACGGGGGGTTGCACAAGGCCACCTGGGCTGACTGAAGTCAGGGAATAACGGGGGGTTGCACAAGGCCACCTGGGCTGACTGAAGTCAGGGAATAACGAGGGGTTGCACAAGGCCACCTGGGCTGACTGAAGTCAGGGAATAACAAGGGGTTGCACAAGGCCACCTGGGCTGACTGAAGTCAGGGAATAACGGGGGGTTGCACAAGGCCACCTGGGCTGACTGAAGTCAGGGAATAACAAGGGGTTGCACAAGGCCACCTGGGCTGACTGAAGTCAGGGAATAACGGGGGGTTGCACAAGGCCACCTGGCTGATAAACGAGGTTCATGGAAACAAGGGGGATGAATGAAAGTTGGGTTTAACGTCCGCTCGGCTATAAAGAGCGCATTATGGGACGAACCATCAACCAACTACCAGTACATGGAAAGAAGGGGGGCTGGGATTACAGAGAAAACGCACTGCGCGTGTGCACATTTGTGTGTGCATATGTGTATGTGCAAAACGCGTGTGTCGTGTTTGCCTAAATTAATTGTATTATAGTGGTGTGTGGAGGGAGGGGGAAAACATAATACATGATTAATGGTAACGTGTTAGTTCCATGTAGTTAACAGACATCAGAGTGCAATTTACCAATACCATTGCTGTTTAGTTCTATGTAGTACAATGTACCATACCATTGCTGTTTAGTTCACAGACATACAATGTACAAGCACCATTGCTGTTTAGTTCTATGTAGTTCACAGACATACAATGTACCAGTACCATTGCTGATTTAGTTCTACGTAGTTAACAGACATACAATGTACCAGTACCATTGCTGTTTAGTTCTATGTAGTTAGAACAGACATACAATGTACCAGTACCATTGCTGTTTAGTTCTATGTAGTACAATGTACCAGTACCATTGCTGTTTAGTTCTATGTAGTTCACAGACATACAATGTACCAGTACCATTGCTGTTTAGTTCTATGTAGTTCACAGACATACAATGTACCAGCACCATTGCTGTTTAGTTCTATGTAGTACAATGTACCATACCAGTGCTGTTTAGTTCTATGTAGTTCACAGACATACAATGTACCAGCACCATTGCTGTTTAGTTCTATGTAGTTCAATGTACCAGTACCATTGCTGTTTAGTTCACAGACATACAATGTACCAGCACCATTGCTGTTTAGTTCACAGACAGTACAATGTACCAGTACCATTGCTGTTTAGTTCACAGACAGTACAATGTACCAGTACCATTGCTGTTTAGTTCTATGTAGTTCACAGACATACAATGTACCAGCACCATTGCTGTTTAGTTCTATGTAGTTCACAGACATACAATGTACCAGCACCATTGCTGTTTAGTTCTATGTAGTTCACAGACATACAATGTACCAGCACCATTGCTGTTTAGTTCTATGTAGTTCACAGACATACAATGTACCAACACCATGCTGTTTAGTTCTATGTAGTTCACAGACATACAATGTACCAGCACCATTGCTGTTTAGTTCTATGTAGTTCACAGACATACAATGTACCAGCACCATTGCTGTTTAGTTCTATGTAGTTCACAGACATACAATGTGCCAGCACCATTGCTGTTTAGTTCTATGTAGTTCACAGACATACAATGTACCAACACCATGCTGTTTAGTTCTATGTAGTTCACAGACATACAATGTACCAGCACCATTGCTGTTTAGTTCTATGTAGTACAATGTACCAGTACCATTGCTGTTTAGTTCTATGTAGTTCACAGACATACAATGTACCAGCACCATTGCTGTTGAGTTCTATGTAGTTCAATGTACCAGTACCATTGCTGTTTAGTTCTATGTAGTTCACAGACATACAATGTACCAGCACCATTGCTGTTTAGTTCTATGTAGTCACAGACATACAATGTACCAGTACCATTGCTGTTTAGTTCTATGTAGTACAATGTACCAGTACCATTGCTGTTTAGTTCTATGTAGTTCACAGACAACAATGTACCAGTACCATTGCTGTTTAGTTCTATGAAGTTCACAGACATACAATGTACCAGTACCATTGCTGTTTAGTTCTATGTAGTACAATGTACCAGTACCATTGCTGTTTAGTTCTATGTAGTTCACAGACATACAATGTACCAGCACCATTGCTGTTTAGTTCTATGTAGTTCACAGACATACAATGTACCAGCACCATTGCTGTTGAGTTCTATGTAGTTCAATGTACCAGTACCATTGCTGTTGAGTTCTATGTAGTTCACAGACAGCAGAGCAAACCCGAAAGCGTGACGAGGAATTAACACAATAGTGCTGCTCATAGCTGTACTGCTAAGGTCTACGTGACGAGGAATTAACACAATAGTGCTGCTCATAGCTGTACTGCTAAGGTCTACGTGATGAGGAACTAACACAATAGGTGCTGCTCATAGCTGTTACTGCTAAGGTCTACGTCATGAGGAACTTAACACAATAGTGCTGCTCATAGCTGTACTGCTAAGGTCTACGTCACGATGAATTAACACAATAGTGCTGCTCATAGCTGTACTGCTAAGGTCTACGTGATGAGGAATTAACACAATAGTGCTGCTCATAGCTGTACTGCTAAGGTCTAATTGAAAATGGACGAGGAATTAACACAATAGTGCTGCTCATAGCTGTACTGCTAAGGTCTACGTGAAACGAGGAATTAACACAATAGTGCTGCTCATAGCTGTACTGCTAAGGTCTACGTGATGAGGAATTAACACAATAGTGCTGCTCATAGCTGTACTGCTAAGGTTCTACGTCACGATGAATTAACACAATAGTGCTACTGATAGCTGTACTGCTAAGGTCTACGTCACGATGAATTAACACAATAGTGCTGCTGATAGCTGTACTGCTAAGGTCTACGTCACGATGAATTAACACAATAGTGCTGCTCATAGCTGTACTGCTAAGGTCTACGTGATGACGAATTAACACAATAGTGCTGCTGATAGCTGTACTGCTAAGGTCTACGTCACGAGGAACTAACACAATAGTGCTGCTCATAGCTGTACTGCTAAGGTCTACGTCACGATGAATTAACACAATAGTGCTGCTCATAGCTGTACTGCTAAGGTCTACGTGATGAGGAATTAACACAATAGTGCTGCTCATAGCTGTACTGCTAAGGTCTACGTCACGAGGAATTAACACAATAGTGCTGCTGATAGCTGTACTGCTAAGGTCTACGTTGCGAGGAACTAACACAATAGTGCTGCTGATAGCTGTACTGCTAAGGTCTACGTTGCGAGGAACTAACACAATAGTGCTGCTGATAGCTGTACTGCTAAGGTCTACGTTGCGAGGAACTAACACAATAGTGCTGCTCATAGCTGTACTGCTAAGTTCTACGTCACGATGAATTAACACAATAGTGCTGCTCATAGCTGTACTGCTAAGGTCTACGTCACGACGAATTAACACAATAGTGCTGCTGATAGCTGTACTGCTAAGGTCTACGTCACGATGAATTAACACAATAGTGCTGCTCATAGCTGTACTGCTAAGATCTACGTCACGATGAATTAACACAATAGCGCTGCTGATAGCTGTACTGCTAAGGTCTACGTCACGAGGAATTAACACAATAGGGCTGCTCATAGCTGTACTGCTAAGGTCTACGTGATGACGAATTAACACAATAGTGCTGCTGATAGCTGTACTGCTAATGTCTACGTCACGAGGAATTAACACAATAGTCCTGCTCATAGCTGTACTGCTAAGGTCTACGTCACGAGGAACTAACACAATAGTGCTGCTCATAGCTGTACTGCTAAGGTCTACGTCACGATGAATTAACACAATAGTGCTGCTCATAGCTGTACTGCTAAGGTCTACGTGATGAGGAATTAACACAATAGTGCTGCTCCTAGCTGTATTGCTAAGGTCTACGTGGTGTAGAGTGGCACAAAGTGGTAGCGCGTTTTCGCCTTCGTGTCAAGTAAACCCGAGTTCGAACCTGGGTACAGGGGATTTTTTTCCATCTTATTCTGCACTAGGCCTTAACCGTCTGAACGTGGGAGTCTTTCGGATAAGACGATAAACCGAGGTCCCGTGTGCCCATGCACTTAGCACACACATACGTTTAAACCCAGTGGCAACGAAAAAATTTGTCATTTGGTAAAAATTTCCCCCCCCCCCCCCCCCCCCCCCCCCCCCCCCCCTCATCAGTGACAAAAATCGCATGCAAATTTTTTTTTTTTTAAATTGGGTGAGCGCCTCTGGCTGCGACGCGCTCTCCCGGGTGGGAGCAACTCGAATTTCACAGAGACAGCCTCTGTGACTATAATAATACTTATACTTATACTGATACGTGACGAAAGAATTAACACAATAGTGCTGCTGATAGCTGTACTGCTAAGGTCTACGTGACAAGGAATTAACACAATAGTGCTGCTCATAGCTGTACTGCTAAGGTCTACGTGACAAGGAATTAACACAATAGTGCTGCTCATAGCTGTACTGCTAAGGTTCTACGTCACGATGAATTAACACAATAGTGCTGCTCATAGCTGTACTGCTAAGGTCTACGTCACAAGGAATTAACACAATAGTGCTGCTCATAGCTGTACTGCTAAGGTCTACGTCACGATGAATTAACACAATAGTGCTGCTCATAGCTGTACTGCTAAGGTCTACGTCACGATGAATTAACACAATAGCGCTGCTGATAGCTGTACTGCTAAGGTCTACGTCACGAGGAACTAACACAATAGTGCTGCTCATAGCTGTACTGCTAAGGTCTACGTCACGATGAATTAACACAATAGTGCTGCTGATAGCTGTACTGCTAAGGTCTACGTCACGAGGAATTAACACAATAGTCCTGCTCATAGCTGTACTGCTAAGGTCTACGTCACGAGGAACTAACACAATAGTGCTGCTCATAGCTGTACTGCTAAGGTCTACGTCACGATGAATTAACACAATAGTGCTGCTCATAGCTGTACTGCTAATGTCTACGTCACGATGAATTAACACAATAGGGCTGCTCATAGCTGTACTGCTAAGGTCTACGTCACGATGAATTAACACAATAGTGCTGCTGATAGCTGTACTGCTAAGGTCTACGTCACGATGAATTAACACAATAGTGCTGCTCATAGCTGTACTGCTAAGTTCTACGTCACGATGAATTAACACAATAGTGCTGCTGATAGCTGTACTGCTAATGTCTACGTCACGAGGAATTAACTCAATAGTGCTGCTGATAGCTGTACTGCTAATGTCTACGTCACGAGGAATTAACTCAATAGTGCTGCTGATAGCTGTTCTGCTAAGGTCTACGTCACGAGGAATTAACACAATAGTGCTGCTGATAGCTGTACTGCTAAGGTCTACGTGGTGTAGAGTGGCACAGTGGTAAGGCGCGTTCGCTTCGTGTCAAGTAAACCCGAGTTCGAACAACCTGGGTACAGGGGATTTTTTTCCTCTTATTCTACACTAGGCCTTAACGGTCTGAACGTGGAGTCTTTCGGATGAGACGATAAACCGAGGTCCCGTGTGCCCATGCACTTAGCACACGTTAAACCCAGTGGCAACGAAAAAAGTTGTCATTTGGTAAAAATTCCCCCCCCCCCCCCACCCCACCCCCCCCCCCCCCACCCCCCCCCCCCCCACCCCCCCCCTCATCAGTGACAAAAATCGCATGCAAATTTTTTTTTTTTAAATTGGGTGGCGCGCCTCTGGCTGCGACGCGCTCTCCAGGTGGGAGCAACTCGAATTTCACAGAGACGCCTCTGTGACTATAATAATACTTATACTTATACTGATACGTGACGAAGAATTAACACAATAGTGCTGCTGATAGCTGTACTGCTAAGGTCTACGTGACAAGGAATTAACACAATAGTGCTGCTCATAGCTGTACTGCTAAGGTCTACGTCACGATGAATTAACACAATAGTGCTGCTCATAGCTGTACTGCTAAGGTCTACGTGACGAGGAATTAACACAATAGTGCTGCTGATAGCTGTACTGCTAAGGTCTACGTCACGATGAATTAACACAATAGTGCTGCTCATAGCTGTACTGCTAAGGTCTACGTGACAAGGAATTAACACAATAGTGCTGCTCATAGCTGTACTGCTAAGGTCTACGTCACGATGAATTGACACAATAGTGCTGCTCATAGCTGTACTGCTAAGGTCTACGTCACGATGAATTAACACAATAGTGCTGCTGATAGCTGTACTGCTAAGGTCTACGTCACGATGAATTAACACAATAGTGCTGCTGATAGCTGTACTGCTAAGGTCTACGTCACGATGAATTAACACAATAGTGCTGCTCATAGCTGTACTGCTAATGTCTACGTCACGATGAATTAACACAATAGTGCTGCTCATAGCTGTACTGCTAAGGTCTACGTGACAAGGAATTAACACAATAGTGCTGCTCATAGCTGTACTGCTAAGGTCTACGTCACGATGAATTGACACAATAGTGCTGCTCATAGCTGTACTGCTAAGGTCTACGTCACGATGAATTAACACAATAGTGCTGCTGATAGCTGTACTGCTAAGGTCTACGTCACGATGAATTAACACAATAGTGCTGCTCATAGCTGTACTGCTAAGGTCTACGTCACGATGAATTAACACAATAGTGCTGCTGATAGCTGTACTGCTAAGGTCTACGTCACGATGAATTGACACAATAGTGCTGCTCATAGCTGTACTGCTAAGGTCTACGTGATGAGGAATTAACACAATAGTGCTGCTCATAGCTGTACTGCTAAGGTCTACGTCACGATGAATTAACACAATAGTGCTGCTCATAGCTGTACTGCTAAGGTCTACGTCACGAGGAATTAACACAATAGTGCTGCTCATAGCTGTACTGCTAAGGTCTACGTCACGATGAATTGACACAATAGTGCTGCTCATAGCTGTACTGCTAAGGTCTACGTCACGAGGAATTAACACAATAGTGCTGCTCATAGCTGTACTGCTAAGGTCTACGTCACGATGAATTAACACAATAGTGCTGCTGATAGCTGTACTGCTAAGGTCTACGTCACGATGAATTAACACAATAGTGCTGCTGATAGCTGTACTGCTAATGTCTACGTCACGATGAATTAACACAATAGTGCTGCTGATAGCTGTACTGCTAAGGTCTACGTCACGATGAATTAACACAATAGTGCTGCTGATAGCTGTACTGCTAAGGTCTACGTCACGATGAATTAACACAATAGTGCTGCTGATAGCTGTACTGCTAAGGTCTACGTGACGAGGAATTAACACAATAGTGCTGCTCATAGCTGTACTGCTAATGTCTACGTCACGAGGAATTAACACAATAGTGCTGCTGATAGCTGTACTGCTAAGGTCTACGTCACGAGGAACTAACACAATAGTGCTGCTGATAGCTGTACTGCTAAGGTCTACGTGACGAGGAATTAACACAATAGTGCTGCTCATAGCTGTACTGCTAAGGTCTACGTCACGATGAATTAACACAATAGTGCTGCTGATAGCTGTACTGCTAATGTCTACGTCACGATGAATTAACACAATAGTGCTGCTCATAGCTGTACTGCTAAGGTCTACGTCACGATGAATTAACACAATAGTGCTGCTCATAGCTGTACTGCTAAGGTCTACGTGACAAGGAATTAACACAATAGTGCTGCTCATAGCTGTACTGCTAAGGTCTACGTCACGATGAATTAACACAATAGCGCTGCTGATAGCTGTACTGCTAAGGTCTACGTCACGATGAATTAACACAATAGCGCTGCTGATAGCTGTACTGCTAAGGTCTACGTCACGATGAATTAACACAATAGCGCTGCTGATAGCTGTACTGCTAAGGTCTACGTCACGATGAATTAACACAATAGTGCTGCTCATAGCTGTACTGCTAAGGTCTACGTCACGATGAATTAACACAATAGTGCTGCTCATAGCTGTACTGCTAAGGTCTACGTCACGATGAATTAACACAATAGTGCTGCTCATAGCTGTACTGCTAAGGTCTGCGTCACGAGGAATTAACACAATAATGCTGCTGATAGCTGTACTGCTACTGTCCACGCGCGCGCGGGTCTTAGTGGGGAGAATTGTGCGATACAATATCTATTTATCTTTTCCTATTATCCTCCTTTACAACCACGGCGCTTTCTTCTTCCTTCTTCCTTCAATTACTCTCTCTCTCTTCTCTATCTCTCTCTCTCTCTCTACTACTCTCTCTTCTCTCTCTCATCTCTCTCTCTTCTCTCTCTCTCTCACTCTCTCCTCTCTCTCTCCTCTCATCTCTCTCTCTCTCTCTCTCTCTCTCTCTCTCTCTCTCTCTAGTCTTATGGTTTTATTGTGTCTTTGGGAGAAAAAATACCCTGCTATTTTATTTTACTTTGACTCACCTGCCTATGCTGGCTATGGGGCGGAAGAGTTTTGCTTTTTTTTTTTGACTCTCAAATTTAGGCGGTTGACTGTTTTTTTTTTATTTTTTTTGCTTTGGCTGGCATAGAATTGTTTTGGGTTTTTGTTCTTTTTTTGGTTGGTATTTCGTTTTCAGAACTGTATGTCTGACAAGGGGTTTTTTCTTATTTTTTTTCTTTATCTTTGTTTTTTTTTTTGGGGGCTTTTTTTTTCTTTGGTTTTTTTTAATTGTTTTCCTGGTCTGGAGCTGGAGTTGTTTTGAGGACCAGAGAGCTTGGGTTCTTACTTTTTCCCCGGCCTGTAGTACCCGGGTTCGTTTTGGTTGGTATAGACAGATGCGTACTCTGTCGTACATTAGACCATGGTCTCGGAGTTTTTTGCTAGATTTTTTTTCCGTGTTTTTGATCGATTTTTCTTTGCTCGTGTATTCGCGCCTTCGTGCGGTTTGTTTGGTTTTTTTTTTCCCAGATCACCTCCAAGGTTTTTCTAATGTGCGGACTTGGTTCCCAGTTTTCTTTGGGGTTGTTTCTTCTGTTTTTTAAGTTTCTCCTGTTTCGTCTGATCTTCTCTAGTTCTAGAGTTCGAGAAAGTTTCTGTTAGTTATTTTGTCTGCCGTTTTAGTTTGTGGGTATTTTGTTTTTTTTAGTAAGTTATGAGTTACAGTTTTAGCGTTTTCTTTCTTCGTTTTTTTTTGACCGTTTCCAGCTAGGATTCGTATTCTGTTTTAGCGGGTTTTTAGACTCCATGTCGTGTGGTACGTCCTCGCACATAATGTTCGTTCTCTTGGAAGTTTTTTGTTTTGGGTTTTTTTTTTTTTGTTTTTTTTACTTATTTTTTTTTTTTTATTTTTTTTTGTGTTATTTTTTTTTTTTTGTTTTTTTGTTTTTTTTTAGGTTTTTTTTGGATTTTTTCATATTGTTTTGTTTTTTTACCGTGAGTTTTTTTTATTATTTTAATACCCACGGACAATGTTTTTTGTGTTGTTTTTTTTTTTCTCCTTCTTTTTTTTTTTTGGGGCATGGTTGGAAATCTAGATATTATTGAAAAAGTTCACTTATTCGCGCTAAAAAGATTCTTAAATGTTAGTATAAGAACTCCAAACGCTATGATTTATGACGAGTTAGGTCGTTTTCCCTTGTCTATAAATCTGTGCCAAAAAAAAGTATTAAATTCTGGCTAAGAATTTTGAAAATGCCTTCAGACACATCTTATAGAATGTTACTACATTATCACAATAGCAACAGGAACACCTGGGCTTCCACAATTTGTTTCTTTCTGTACAAACATGGTTTTAATGAAGTGTGGGAAAATCAGGGGGTTGGGGATGAGAAAGCCTTTTTGAAAACATTAAGAAATAGGTTAGTTTATGAATATAAATGCAATGGTCTAACGTAATGGAGCAAAGTGATCGTTTTCAGCCTTACCGTATCATTTAAAAGTTATAATCTTATCCCCTTACTTGCAGATCGTTCATCATCTTAAAGCCAGAATCTGTTTGATCAGGTTGAGATTAGGTGTTTAGAAAAACTCAACTAAATGTACAACAAGCGTCGTGTTTACAGAAAAGTCACAGATAAAAATTTGTCCTGTCCTTTTTGTACCTCTCAGTTTGAGACCTGAAATCCATTTTGTATTACATTGCCCTCGTTATCAGGATTGGAGAGACAGATATATTCCAATGTTAAATATTATAATTGTTTTTTAACCAACTCCTTCACTGTTCAAACTAACCATGCTCTCTTTGCAACTGAAAATAAATCTCTGATTATCCGTTTAGCATTTTATCTCGAAAAAGCATTTATAATCCGGAGAGATGCACTTTTTAGATGGGTAAAGATGAGTGTGTGTATCTTATATTCTATGTATAGGTGTATGTATGACAGTTTTGAACTATACATACTTATGCTAAGTTTGTTATGTGTGTTTATGATAAAATTCGGGAGATGCACATAAGTGGGTAAAGATGATTGTGTTTATCTGATATTCTATGTATCATGCATGTATGAAGTTTTGAACTACGTATACGCTAAGTTTGTTATGTGTGTTTATGATAAAATGTTGTTAATACTGCTACTTTGTTATACTTTTGTAACCACTCAAAATGACATGGGCCAATGGCCTACTCATTAAGTCTATTTCAGTGTTCAGTGTTCAGTGTTCAGTGTTCCAGTGTTCAGTGTTTTCAGTCTCTCTCTCTACGAGTCGCTCCTCTCTCTCTCTCTCTCATCTCATCTCTCCTCTCTCTCATCTCTCTCTCTCTCTTCTCTAGGGCTGTCTCTCTGTCCCCTCTCTGTCTCTCTCTCTCCTCTGTTCTCTTTCTCTCTCTCTGCTCTCTCTCTCTCTCTGTCTCTCCTACTCTCTCTCTCTCTCTCTCCTCTCTCTCTCTCTCTCTCACTCTCTCGCTCTCTCTCTCTCTCTCTCTCTTCTCTCTCTATATCTCTCTCTCTCTGTGTCTCAGTGTCTCTCTCTCTCTCTCGCTCTCTCTCAGATAGAGAGAGCTCTTTCTCCCTATCTTGTCTCTCTCGATCCTCATCCCCCCTCTCTAAGAGAATACTCCGTTCTCTCTTCTACTAATTCTCTGTGTCTCTTCCCTCTCTGTCCACTCTCTCTTTCCCTCTCTTTCTCTCCCCTCTCCATCCACCTCCTCTTCTTCCTCTCTCTCCCTCTCTGTCTCCTCTCTCTCATACGCCTCCTTCTCTCTCTGTATCCCCCCTCTTCTCTCTCTCTCCTTCTCCCTCTCTCTCCCTCTCTCTCTCTGGAGCGGGAAGAGTCTCTGGTCTCTCTCCCTCTCCCCCTCTGGCCTCATCCTCCCCTCTACTCTCTCTCGCTCTCTCTCTCTCTCTTTCTCTCTCTCTCTCGATCTCTCTCTTCTCTCTCTCCTATCTCTCTCTCTTCTCTCCTCAGACTTAAAAACAAAACAAACCAAACACCTCAAAGCACTCATGGAAAAAAAATAAGACAATATTGAAGAGGAAAAGCACACGGGTCCTGTCCCTAATCAAGGGCGACAACAAAGGCGTGTTGATGTCTGAGTTCAGTTGTCGTTCTTTGTGATGTGCTGATATCATTGTATTGCAATGCAGGGAATGTCAGCCATTTCCCTTGCTCAAGTTCTTTCTTTTGTTTTGTTAGATGTTTTTTAGCTTATGGGACACAGGACCTTTTCTTGTCGACTAGCTAACATTGAAATGAGATGAGAAAATGTGAGCTGTTCTTTTAGGATAAAATCTTAGAACGTAAATCCCTCAAGTCCTCAATATTCACTTCTTACGCGCTGCTTCAGAATATGTTTAAATTGTTCAAAACAAAACGTAATTTCCCTTTAACAAAGTGAAATGATCACTATAGACATTGATCGTAGGCCGTAAGTTATTTCCCTTTGTACCGCCATAGTGCGCGCACTTATGTTTGAGGACTTTGTGAACGAACTAATGCAATGAGGCATAATATTGCACCGTGTTCTACGGCCTATTTTCCCTTTTTGTCAGAGACAAATGTAGTTAACTATTTCCCATGGTCACTTCCAACACCTAGCGTCCCCTTTTCATTACTTTGGCTGTGTGTGATGTAGGGCTATGCTGGGATAGCCCCCCCGCCCTCTCTCTCTCTCTCTTCTCTCGACGCTATCTAAGTCTCTCTCTCTCTCGCGACCCCCTCTCTCTCTCTCTCTCCCTCTCTCATCTCTCTCTCTCTCTCACCCCGCCCTCTTCTGCTCTCTCTCTCTCTCTCTCTCTTCGCTCTCTCTCGTCTCATCTCTCTCTCTCTCATCACTCTCTCTCTATCTCTCTCTCTCTCTCTCTTTCTCTCACTCTCCTTCTCTCTCTGTCTCGTTCCTCTCTCCTCTCTCTCTAACCCCCCCCCTCGCTCTCTCTATCTCTCTCTCTCTCACCTCGCTCGCTCTCTCTCTCTCTCTCTCTCTCTCTCTCGTCTCTCTCTCTCTCTATCTCTATCATATAATATATATATATATATACCTATATATATATCTTATATATTATATCTCCCTTGATTTTTACCTTTATGATTTTCTCTGTTAATGAACTGGAAGTGGCTGAAAATGTGTCAAGATTTGGAAAACATGGATTTCAGTTTTTACCGGGGCTACATGAAATATTTCTTTTATTATTTGCAGACCATATTTATTTGTTCTCCTCTACACCTAGTGGTCTCCAAAATCAACTTAATAATTTACAGAAAGCGTCCGACACTCTAAATCTAACAGTAAACCTTGATAAAAACTAAAATTATTGTTTTTAGAAAAGGAGGTCACCTATCTAAAACAGAGCACTGGTATTACAAAGGGAGGGAAGTGAATGTCGTTAACAGCTATAAATATCTTGGTTTCACGCTCAAGTACTAGAATGGCTTTTGACACTGCATTAGATGAATTTGCTAGACGAGCAAAAAACAAAGTTACGGACATCTTTAGAACAATGTGGGCCTTATGAAATATGGATATGTCAATTTTTTTTTTGAACTATTCGATTGTCAGGTCAAGCCAATGTCATTGCATGCTGCTGAGATTTGGGGATTAACGAAATTTCAGTCTATAGAAGCAGTCCAGTTGTTTGCATGCAAACGTTTATTAGGTGTGAGTCCCAAAAGTCCCAACACAATGATTTATGGCAAAACCGGTCGATACCCTGTGTGTATTGACAGTACCCTCAAGTCTATTAAATATTGGTTTAAACTTCAAAATATGTGTATTGAGAGATTTCCAAAACAGGCTCACCTCATGATTTTGAACAAAATTCCTGAGTTCCCACGTGGTCATTTCCATTATCATAACTGGTCATATTTCATTAAAAAAAAATAATTATATTTTTGTTTTTTCATAAGTTTGGATAAATGGAGGGGTTGGAAATGAAACTAAAGCAACAAATGCTGGATTGCTTTATGCAATATTGGAATGCTAAGCTTTATGAAAGTGATCGATTTAATACGTATAGATCTTTTAAATCTGTATTTCAAACAGAAAAGTATCTTTCAGTTATAACAATTAGTAAATTTCGTTATGCTCTTTCAAGGTTTCGTTTAGGACTATGTGATTTAAATGTTAATAACAGATACAACAAAAAACCAAACAAATGTCCATTTTGTAGCAAAATAGAAAACGAATTTCATTTTTTGTTTGAATGCCAAAACTATTCAAGTTTACGTGAAAAATATATACGAAAATACTATTCATATTTAGATAAGGAATGTTTGGTTCATATGTTGCAGTCTGAAAACGTCTTGATCCTAAGAAATTTGGCCATGTATATTTTTTATGCACTCAAAACTAGATATTATGAACTTTTAAACAATAATTAAATGTATATTTTGTCATTGATTTCACTTACGAAATTAGTCGGTTTTTATAGCGTGTTGCTGTCCTTTTGAAGTTATTTGTTCCTGAATTCAAATTTTCTCCCTTACAAGTTTTTGCTTTGTGTCTTTAGAAGCAAATTACTTCCCCTCTTTGTTTCATGAACGTGTAGCCATTGTATACAGGCCGGTGGCCTTAAAATTAAAAAGAGTTTCAGAGTTTTCAGAGGTTTCCCTCTCTCTCAAGCTCTCTCTTCGCTCCTCTCTCTCTCTCTCTCTCTCTGCTCATCTCTCTCTCTCTCTCTCTCGTCTCTCTCTCTCTCTCTCTCTCTCTCTCTCTCTCTCTCTCTCTCGTCTCTCTCTCTCTCTCTCTCTCTCGCTCTCTCTCTCTCTCTCTAGCTCTCTCTCTCTCCCTCCCTCTCTCTCTCTCTCTAGTCATTCCTACTATTCTCTCTCTCTCTCTCTCTCTCTCTACTTATCTCTCCTCTCTCTGATCTCTATCTCTACTCCCCTCTCTCTCACTCTCTGTGTGTTTCATTCTTTCTCTGCATCTCTGCATATTATATATAATATAATATATTGTGTGTGGTGTGTGTGTGTGTGTGTGTGTGTGTGTGTGTGTGTGTGTGTGCGTGCGTGTGCGTGTGCGTGTAGCGTGCGCGCGCGTGCGTGCGGTGTGCGTGTGCGTGCGTGCGTGCAGCGTGCGCGTGTGCGCGCGTAGAATATGAGATGAAGGCATATAATGTTTGCTGGTTGCTTGATTGATTTATTGAAGTTTTGAATTGTTGATTGGCTGGTTGAATGATGGATTTTGTTTGATTTGATTTGATTTAAAATGGTTTGTAGGTTAGTTATTATTTTGATTAATCGATTGATGGATTGAAATTGGTTGTTTCATCAACTAATTTATTTATTGTTTTACTGGCTGGTTGATTGGTTGGCTAGACAATTGTTTGATTTATTTGTTCACTAATTGAACAAAAAAAACTGCTTTGATTGAGTGTTTTATGTATTGATCAAGTTGGTTGAGTGATTTAATTGATTTAATTTCAATTAATTAAATTATTTTTTTTATTTAGTTAGTTAGGGTATAGTTTATCTATTTGTTTATTTATTTATTTATTTATCTATTTACTGATTCATTCTTTTTTTTCTTTTAATTGCTTGGTTCAACATAATTGATTGATTTTATTTAAACTATTTAATTGAGTTATCATTTATTTGTGTTATTCATATTTATTGTTATATTTTATTCTTCCATATTGTAATCCCCATCCCCATGACATGGGCAGCATGGCCTGGTTAATTAAACCTCCGAAATCCGAATCCCTCCTCTCTCTCTCTCTCTCTTCTCTCTCTCTCTCTCTCTCTCTCTCTCCTCTCTCTAATCGTCTGTCTCTCTCTCTCTCTCTCTCAAAAAGGACAGATTGGAAAGATATGCTTCTGCCTAAGATGTTAATCCTTTAAATAAAGTGATCAGTGTTCAGTGTTCAGTGCTCTCTCTCTCATTGTTTTGTTTTAAACTGATAGTCCTTTCCACCCCACCCCCATGTCATCCATTCAATCCTCTGACGGAGATGGCGTGATAGGGCTTGTGACTGTCAGGAGAGAGAGGGAGAGACAGCGAGGAGAGAGAGGAGAGAGAGAGAGAGAGAGTCGGGAGAGGAGAGAGATGAGAGAGAGAGAGAGAGAGAGAGAGAGAGGACAGAGACAGGAGAAGAGACACACACAGAGGGCCAACAGACAGACTAGACAGGCCAGAGACAGACAGACAGACATATAGATGGATAGAGAGAGAGAGAGAGAGATAACACACAGAGAGAGAGGGAGAGAGAGAGCGAAGGAGAGAGAGAGAGAGACAGAGAAAAAAAAGAGAGAGAGAGAGAAAGAGAGATAATTGAATTGAATTGAATTGAATTGAATGAAGTTTATTTATAGAGGGTAATAGAATAAGCAAAACAGCTGTTTTGGAGAGAGAGACAGAGAGAGAGAGAGAGAGAGAGAGAGAGAGAGAGAGCTGAGAGAGAGAGAGAGGAGAGAGTAGAGAGAGAGAGAGGAGAGAGAGACAGTCAAGAATGAATATAGAGACGGTGAGAGAGAGATTCAGATGTGGGGAGAGGGCGATAGAAGAGGGGTAAAGGGTGGGGGGGGGAGAGAAGGCTGGCACAGAACAGGGGACGAACCCATGACTGTAGTGTTTTTGTGTGGTCCAGAAGAATGACAGAGTGGCTTGCCCCTATACACCGAGTCTTGTAACTGGTGGTAGGGCTACAGGTGCCGTTCTTTCCTAGTTGAAAAAAATCGGTTAGGAGAGACATGGAGTGTTGTCACGTGTCGAGGGTAACACCTTGGCTTCCTTAAAGTGGTGAACAACGATAAGGAGACAGAAACGAACACGGTGGGGGGGGAGGACGATGGAAAAGGTCAACTCGTATGGCGACATACATCATCCGTTGAGGTCTTACGCAACTCCCCCAAATATGATAGATTGTACCTGGGACCTCAACGTTAACATACGAGTAATCAAATCCCCCAGATCCCCCTCCCCCAAAAAAAAATTACTGACCAATTGCGGATGTTTTTGTCTTACACCCGCGGTGTACTTTTAGTTTCTAATGGTCAGTTTTCTTTTACAGAACTCTGAAGCTGTTTTTCCTTCCTCTGGACTGGAGAGCGTGGTTGTCTGATCACAGAGATAGGTGAAGGTGCCCTGGAGGTGCAGTCCTCAGATAATCACTATTTAAAACACATTGAAACAACAACAACGCATATGCTAATCCTTTCTACTATCGAAAGTTCATTGTGAAATTCAACTAGACTAGAGAATGAGGAGAGAGAGAGATAGAGAGAGAAGAGAGAGAGAAGAGAGAGAGAGCAGAGAGAGAGAGAGAGGCGAGATAGGAGAAGAGAGAGAGAGAGAGAGGACACAGAGAGAGACTGGAGAGAGAGAGAGAGAGAGAGCAAGAGAGAGAGAGAGAGAGAGAGAGAGAGAGAGAGAGAGAGAGAGCCCCATGGCGTGGCGGGGGACGGAGGACATAAGTTGTTTACAAACGATCAGACCTCCACGGAGTTGACTACAACAGTAGTATTGGTTGGTGAGCATGCCGTGTGTACTGAGGTGTAACAGTGTGTGCAGCAGTGAGTGTAACTGTGTGTGTGACAGTGAGTGTAACTGTGTGTGACAGTGTGTTACAGAGAATTGTGTAACAGAGGGCTTAACTGTGTGTGTAACAGTGTGCATAACACGAGATGTTAACAGAGGGTGTAACAGTGTATGTAACAAGGGTTTGACAGAGGGTTTTTACAGAGGATGTACTGTATGTTAACGTGTGTGTACAGAAGGCTAGCCAAGGGTGTAACCAGTGTGTGTACCTGTGTGTAACCAGTGTGTGTGTAAGAGGGTGTAACAGTGTGTCTGACAGTGTGTGTAACAGAGGTGTACAGTGTGTCTGACGTGTGTGTCAACAGAGGGTGTAACAAGAGGTGCCATCAGAGGGTGAAACTCGTTGTACATGAGAGTACCTGTGGTGTGGTGTAACGTGAGTGTAACAGAGTGTGGCATAGTGAGTGTAACAATGATGTATCAGTGAAGTGTTCAGTGAGTGTACAGAGGGTGTAACAGTGAGTGTATCAGTGGGTGTAGCATTGAGTGTAACAGTGTGCATACCAGTGAGTGTAACAGAGGGTGTCACAGTGAGTGTAACTGTGAGTGGTAACAATGATGTAACAGATGAGTGTAGCGTGAGTGTGCAGTGATTGTAACAGGGTGTAACAGTGAGTGTGCATTGTGTGACAACAGAGGGTATAACTGTGTGTGTAACAAGGGTTGACAGTGTGTGTAACAGTGTGTGGTGTGTGACAGTGTGTGTAACAGATGTGTGTAACAGTGTTGTGATCTTGTGTGTACCGTGTGTGTGACATTGTTTTGCTACACACAATGTCACACACCAATGTTACAACCCTCTGTTGCACAAAAAACAAAAAATTGTCACACACACGTTAACACACTGTCACACACACTGTTTACCCTCTGTTTTTACACACACTGTCACAACACACACACACTGGTTATCACACACTGTCACACCCTTTTGTTACACACACAGTTGTATACCCTCTGTTTGCACACACGCACATGCCACACTCACTGTTACAACCCTCTGTTACACTCACTGCTTACCTCACTGCTACACTCCTAACACCATGGGGGGGGAGGGGGGGGGGGGGGGAGGGGGGGGGGGGGGGGGGTGGGGGGGGGGGGGGGGGGGGGGGGTGTTTTTACACTCATTGTTACACTCACAGTTACACTCACTGTTACGACCCTCTGTTACCTCACTGGTTGCACACTGTTACACTCAAATGCTACCTCACTGATACACTCACTGTTTTACACCACTCTGTTTACACTCACTGATACACTCACTGATAACACTCATTGTTACACTCACTATTGCACCCTCTGTTACACTCACTGTTACACACACACATGTTACTCTCACTGTTGACACGACAGTTACACCCTCTGATGCACCCCTCTGTTACACCCTCTGTTTGCACACACTGTCAGACACACTGCTTGTACACCCTCTGTTTACACACACTGTCCAACACACGTTACAACCCTCTGTTACACACACTGTTTACACACAGTACACACACTGTTACACCTCTCTAAGCCTTCTGTTACACACACTGTTACATACAGTTACATCCTCTGTTAACCCCTACTGTCACCCCTCTGTTTACATACACTGTTACACCCTCTGTTAACCCTCTGTTATGCACACTGTTACACACACAGTTACGACAGACCCCTCCTGTTACAACCCTCTGTTACCACACTGTCCCACACAGTTACACTCCTGTCACACCACAGTACACTCACTGCTGCACACACTGTTAACCCTAGCTACACACGGCATGCTCACCAACCAATACTACTGTTGTTATCAACTCCGGTGGAGGTCTGAGGTTTGTAACTAACTTCTGTCCCTCCTTCCCCGCCACTCATGGTGGCTCTCTC
This sequence comes from Phymorhynchus buccinoides, assembly GCA_017654935.2. Lineage (NCBI taxonomy): Eukaryota > Metazoa > Mollusca > Gastropoda > Neogastropoda > Raphitomidae > Phymorhynchus > Phymorhynchus buccinoides. The sequence goes on from JAGGCT020000035.1 coordinate 1,313,505, forward strand.
TCTTCTCTCTCTCTCTCTCTCTCGGCTCTCTCTCTTCTCCCGTCTCTCTCATCTCTCTCGCGTCCTCTCTCTCTCTCTCGTCTCCTTCGTCTCATCGCTCTCTCTCTGTTTCTCTCTCTCTCTCATCTCTCTCATCTATCCTTCGCTCTCTCTCTCTCTCTCTCTCTCTCTCTCTCTCATCTCTCTCTGTCAACTCTCTCTCCTCCTCTTCTCTCTCCTCTCTCTATCTCTCTAGTCCTAAGTTGAATTTCACAATGACTTTCGTATTTAGAAGGTTTAGAATATGCGTTGTTGTTTGTTTCAATGTGTTTTAAATAGTGATTATCCTGAGGACATGCCCTCAGAGGCACCTTCCCCTTTAAAAAAATCTCTGTGATCAGACACACGCTCTCCAGTCCAGAGAAAGGAAACGCCTCCACGGAGTTCTTAAAGAAACTGACCATAAGAAACTAAATTACACCGCGGGGTGTAAGACAAAAACATCGCAATTGGGTCCGTATTTTTTTTGTGGAGGGGGGATCTGGGGATTTGATTAGCTCGTATGTTTTAACGTTGAGGTCCCAGCCGTACACATCTGTCATATTTGGGACGTTGGCGGTAAGACCTTCAACGATGATGGTTGATGGCGCCATACGATGTTTGACCTTTTCCATCGTCTCCCCCCTCCACCGTTGTTCGGTCTGTCATCCTATCGTTGTTCCACTTTAAAGGAGCCAAGGTGTTACCCCTCGACACGTGACAACACTTCCTGTCTCGCTAACCGTTTTTTCACTGCGAAAGAAACAGCACACTGTCAGCTTACCACAGTCTCCAAGACTCGTGTCGAGGGGCAAGCCACTCTGTCATTCTTCTGACACACAAACACTCCTCCTGTGTACGTCACTGTTCTGTCTGCCAGCCTGTCCTCTCCCCCCGCCCCCCTTTACCCTCTTCCTATCGCCCTACATCCCCCCACATCTGATCTCTCCTCATCCTGTCTCTCTAATTCTTCTCGGACTGTTCTCTCCTCCTCTCTCTCTCTATCTCTCTCTCTCTGGTACTCATCTCCTCTCTCTCTCTCATTCTCTTTCTCTCTCTCTCCCTCTCTCTCTCTCTCTGTCTTTCTCTCCAAGCATGTATTGCTTATTCCTTTACCACTATAAATAAACATTCATTCAATTCAATTCAATTCATCAATTTATCTCTCTCTCTCCTCTCTTCTCGTCGTCATCTCGGTATCCATCTCTCTTCTCTCTCTCCTCTCTCTCATCTCTCTCATCTCTCTCGCTCTGTGTTTTAATCTCTCTGCTGTAATGCCCGACCTGTCTTTGTCTGTCTGTCAGTCTCTGCCTGTGGCTGTCTGTCTGTTTGCCTCTCTGGTGTGTGTTCTCTGTCTCTGTCTCTGTGCTCTCTCTCTCTCTCTCTCGTCATCTCTCTCTCTCTCTCCTCTCTCATCACTCCTCGTCTCCTCCGTCTTCTCGCTCTCTCTCTCTCTCTATCTCTCTCCTGACAGTCACAGCCCTTCATCACGCCATCTCCTTCAGATGATTGAAAGGGAGACATGGGGTGGGTGGAAAGGACTATCAGTTAAAACAAAACAATGAGAGGAGAGCACTGCACACTGAACACTGATAACTTTTATTTAACAGGATTAACATCTTAGGCAAAGCGTATTCTTCAATCTGTCATTTGTTGAGAGAGAGAGAGGAGAGAGAGAGAGAAGAGAGAGAGAGAGAGAGAGGAGAGAGAGAGAGAGAGAGAGAGAGAGAGAGAGAGAAGAGAGAGAGAGGGATTTCGGATTCGGAAGGTTAATGAAACTGGGCCATGATGCCCATGTCGATGGGAATGGGGATTACAATAGGGAAAATAAAGATAACAACAAATATGAATGACACAAATAATGATAACTCAATTAAATTAGTTGAAACAAATCAATCAATATGTTTAACCAAGCAATTAAAAAAAAAAAGAATGAATCAGTACTAGATAATAAAATAATAAACAATAAATAAACTCTACCTAATAACTAAATAAATACAATATAATAATTTATTATTGAAATTAAATCAATGATCAATTCAACCAACTTGAATCATACATAAAACAACTCAATCAAAGCAGTTTTCCTGTTTCAATTAGGTGAACAAGATAAATCAAACAATGGTCTACCAACCAATCAACCATCCAGTAAACAATAAATAAATTAGTTATGAAACAACCAATTTCAATCCATTCAATCGATTAATCAAAATAATAGCTAACCCTACAAACATTTTAAATCAAATCAAATCAACAATCCATCATTCAAGCCAGCACTTCAACAATTCAACTTCAATACATCAATCAAGCAACAGCAAACTTATTTATGGCCTTCATCTCATATTCTAACGCCGCACACGCGCACGCGCCCACGCACGCAACGCACACGCATCGCTACACGCCACGCACGCGCACACTCCACACAGCACGCACAACGTAGACACACACCAAACACTCCACACACACACACAACAACACACCACACACACAATAATATATAATATATAGATAGAATGCAGAGATGCAGAGAAGAGAAAAACAACAGAGCGAGAGAGATGTGGAGAATAGAGAGAGAGCGAGAGAGAGATAGAGGGAGAGAGAGAGAGAGAGAGAGAGGAGAGAAGAGAGAGGGAGAGGAGAGAGCGAGAGAGAGAGAGAGAGAGAGAGAGAGATAGAGAGCGAGAGAGAGGAGAAGAGGAGAGAGAGGAGAGAGAGAGAGAGAGAGAGAGAGAGGGAACTCTGAAACTCTGAACATTTTTTAATTGTAATGCCACCGGCCCTGTATACATGGCTGACACCTTCATGAAACTAAGAGGGAAGTACTTTGCTTCTAAAGACACAAAGCAAAAACTTGTAAAGGGAGAAATTTGAATTCAAGGAACAAATAACTTCATCAAAAAGACATTGCAACACCACCCTATAAAACCGACTACTTTCGTAAATGAACTCGCCATGACAAAATATACATTTAATTATTGTTTAAAAGTTCTAATTCTAGTTTTGAGTGCGGATAAAAAATATACATGCGCAAATTTCTTAGGTCAAGACGTTTTCAACCTGCAACAAGTATGAAACCAAACATTCTTATCTAAATATGAATAAATTTTCGTATATATTTTTTCACGTAAAACATTGGAATAGTTTTGGCCTTCAAACAAAAAACTGAAATTCGTTTTCTATTTTGCTAACAAAATGGACATTGTTTGGTTTTTCGTTGTATCTGTTATTAACATTTAATCACAAGTCCTAAAACGAAACCTGAAAGAGCATAACGAAATTTAATAATTGTTATTGAATGAAAGGTACTTTTCTGTTTGGACTACAGATTGAAAGATCTAGTCGTTATTAAATCGTCACCTTTTCATAAGCTTAGCATTCCAATATTGGCATAAAGCAATCCAGCATTTGGTTTGCTTTAGTTTCATTTTCCACACAACGCCCTCCATTTATCCATCTTATTAGAAAAACAAAAATATAATTAATTTTTTTTAATTAAATGATTATGACCAGTTATGATAATTAAATGACCACGGTGGAACTCCAGGAATTTTGTTCAAAATCATGAGGTGAGACCTGTTTTTGGAAATCTCTCATCACCTATTTTGAAGTTTAAACCAATATTTAATGATACTTGAGGGTCTGTCCAATACTACAACATGGTATCACCGGTTTTTGCCCTAATCATTGTGTTGGGACTTTTGGGACTCACAGCTATGCAACGTTTTGCATGCAAACAACTTGGACTGCTTTCTATAGACTGAAAATTTCGTTAATCCCCCAAATCTCAGCAGCAGGCAATGCCTTGGCTTGCCTGACAATCGAATAGTTCAAAAAAAAAATTGACATATCCATATTTCATAGGCCCACATTGTTCTAAATATTGTCTCGTGAACTTTGTTTTTTGCTCGTCTAGCAAATTCATCTAATGGCAGTGTCAAGAGTCCTTCTCGTGCTTAGCGTGAACCCAGATATTTATGCTGTTTAACGACTCCACGTCCCTCCCTTTGGTATAACCAGTGCTCTTTTTTTTTAGATAAGTGACCTCCTTTTCTAAAAAACAATAATTTTAGTTTATCAAGGTTACTGTTAGTTTAGAGTGTCGGAAGACGCTTTTCTGTGGTAAAATTATTAAGTTGATTTTGGAGACGCCTTAGGTTTCATGAGGAGAAACAAATAAATATGGTCTGCAAATAATAAAGAATATTTCATGTAGACCCCGGTAACAACTGAAGATCCATGTTTTCCCACATCTTTGACACATTTTCAGCCACTTCAGTTTTAATCAGAAGAAATCATAGGTAACATCAGAGGGAGATATAATATATATAGATATATATAATATAGATATTATATATATAAATATAGGGGGTGAATATATATATAGAGAGAGAGAGAGAGAGAGAGAGAGAGAGAGAGAGAGAGACGCGAGAGAGAGAGAGATGAGAGAGAGGGGGGGGTAGAGAGAGAAAGAGGGAGAGAGAGAAGAGAGAGGAGAGATAGGGAGGAGGAGAGAGATAAAGAGAGAGAGTGTGAGAGAGAGAGAGAGAGAGAGGAGAGAGAGAGAGAGAGAGAGAGAGAGAGAGAGGAGGGTGAGAGAAGGAGAGAGAGAGAGAGGAGTAGAGAGGAGAGAGAGGGAAGAGAGAGAGAAGAGATAGGAGGAGAGAGAGAGAGAGAGAGAGAGGGCGGGGGGCTATCCCCATAGCCCTACAGCACACACAGCCCAAGTAATGAAAAGGGGACGCTAGGTGTTGGAAGTGACCATGGGAAATAGTTTAACATACAGTTTGTCTCTGACAAAAAGGGAAAATAGGCCGTAGAAACACGGTGTCAATATTATGCCTCATTGGCATATAGTTCGTTTCACAAAGTCCTCAAACATAGTGCGCGCCACTTGTACGTACAAGGGAAATAACTTACGGCCTACGATCAAGTGTCTATAGTGATCATTTCACTTTGGGGGGGGGGTAAGGGAATTTACGTTTGTTTTGAACAATTTAAACATATTCTGAAGCAGCGCGTAGAAGTGGTACTTTAGGACTTGAGGATTTACGTTCTAAGATTTGATCCTAAAAGAACAGCTCACATTTTCTCTCCTCATTTCAATGTTAGCTAGTCGACAAGAAAAGGTCCTGTGTCCCATAAGACTAAAAACATCTAACAACACAAAAGAAGAGACTTGAGCAAGGGAAATGGCGGCCTTCCCTGGCTTGCTACATGGATATCAGCACATCACAAAGAAACGACAACTGAACTCAGACATCAACCCGCCTTTGTTGTCCGCCCTTTGATTAGGGACAGGGACCCGTGTGCTTTTCCCAATATTGTCACTATGCATGAGGTGCTGTTGTTTGGTTTGTTTTGTTTGAAGTCTGAGAGAGAGAGAGGAGAGAGAGAGAGAAGAGAGAGAGAGCAGAGAGAGAGAGAGAGAGAGAGAGGGGAGAGAGGGGGAGGGGAGAAGAGAGAGACCGCGAGAGAGGTGAGAGAGAGAAAGGGGAGAGAGGGAGAGGAGGAGATAGAGAGAGGGGAGACAGAGATAGAGAGGAGGAGGAGAGAGAGAGGGAGAGGGAGAGAGAGAGAGGGAGGGGGTAGAGAGAGCAAGAGAGTGAAAAGAGAGAGAGACCAGGAGAGAGAAGAGGGGGGGGGGAAAGAGAGGAAGTAACAGAGAGAGAGGTAGAAGAGGGGGGGAGAGAGGGAGAGAGAGGAGGAGCACATAGAGACCAGAGAGAGAGAGAAGAGAGAGAGAGAGTGGAGAGAGGGGGGGGAGAGGAGAGAGAGAGAGATAGAGAGAAGAGGAGAGAGATAGAGAGGACAGAGATGAGAGGAGAGAAGAGAGGAGTAGTATAATATACCGATAGATACCAGATATATATTACATATAGATATATAGAGTTGCTATGTATGCAGATTGTGATAGAAGATATATATATATGATTATTATATATTAGATAGATATTAAGCTATATACTATTATGATATAATATAACACTTAACCCTTACACTGAACACTGAACACTGAACCTGAAATACTTAATGATTAGTCCATTTGCCTATAATTTCCTTTTATGGTTACAAAAGTTATAACAAGTATGCAGGTATTAACAACCTTTATCATAAACACCATAACAAACTTTAGGCGTATGCTTAAGTTCAGCTTCATACATTCAATGATACATAGAATATCAGAATTAAACACAATCATCTTTACCCACTTATGTGCATCTCCCGAATTGTAATCATAAACACACAAACACATTTAGCATATACGTAGTTCAAACTTCATCATACACTATGCATAATATCAGATACACACACTCATCTTTACCCATTCTAAGTGCTCTCCCGGATTATAATGCTTTTCGAGAGAAAAATGCTAAAGGATATCAGTTATTTTCAGATTGCAAGCAGCATGTTATTTGAACAGTGCAGGTGGTTTATAAATATTTACTTGGAATATCTGTCTCTCAAATCCTGATAACGAGGCAATGTAATACAAAATGGATTTCAGTCTGCAAACTGAGAGGTACAAAAGGGACAGGCAATTAATTATCTGTGCCATTTCTGTAACCACTACGCTTGTGTACATTTAGTTGGAGAAACACCTAATCTCAACCTGTCAACAGATTCTGGCTTAAGATTATGACGATCTGCAAGTAAGGGGCATAAATTATCTTTTAATGTACGGTATAGGCTGAAAAAACGATCACTTTGCTCCATTACGTTAGACCATTGGCATTTATATTCATAGACTAACCTATTTCATTATGTTTTTCAAAAAGGCTTTCGTCATCCCCAACACCCCCTGATTTTCCGATAACACTTCATTAAAACCAGATGTTTGTACAGAAAGAAACAAATGTGGAAGCCAGTGTTTCTGTTGCTATTGCATTGTGATAATGTAGTAACATTCTATGAAGATGTGGTCCGTGAAGGCATTTTCAAATTCTTAGCCAGAATTTAATACTTTTTTTACACAGATTTATAGACACGGGAAATACTACACTAACTCGCCATAAATCATAAGCGTTATGAGTTCTTATACTACATTTAAGATCTTTTTAGCGCGAATAAGTGACTTTTTCAATATATCTAATTTCGCAACCATAGCCCCAAACTTCAGCCCCATAGCCAGTGCAATGGGGGGGGAGCATGGGCTTTTGTGGATTTGATCAGTCAAAAAAAAAAGCTAAAAAAATAAGAAAATAGGGCTATGGATTATTTTTTTTTTTTTTTTTTTTCTTTTCTTTTTTTTTTTTTTCCTTTTTTTTTTTTTTTTTTTTTTCCTCCCCTCCCTCTCACCCCCCTTTCCTCCCTCAAAAGACACACAATACTCTAGGGAGATAAGAGAGAGAGAGAGAGAGAGAGATAGAAGAGAAGAGGGAGTAGAGGGGGTAGGAAGAAAGGATACGCACAGGAGGGGAAGATGAGAGGAGGAGTGGAGAGAGAGATAACGAAGAGGAGGTGGGAAGTAAGGGGGGGAGAAAGAAGAAGGTGTGAAGGAGAGAAGAGAGGAGAGAGAGAGAGAGAGAGGAGAGAGAGGGAGAAGAAGAGAGAGAGAGAGAGATATAAGTGAAGAATGACGGAAGAGAAAGCGCCGTGGTGTAAAGGAGGAAAGAGGAACAGGATAAATAGATATTTGTATCGCCCAATTCTCCCGCACTAAGACCCGCGCGCAGCGTGGACAGTAGCAGTACAGCTATCAGCAGCATTATTGTGTAATATTTCCCCTCGTGACGAGCAGAGCTGAGCAGTAAGCTATGATTCAGCACTATTGTTTTACTTTCCTCTCAACGTAGCCTTAGGCAATACAGCTATGAGCAGCACTATTGTGGGGGGTTAGGGGGGGGGGGTTTCCCTCATTCACATAGACCTTGGCCAGTACAGCTATGAGCATCCTATTGATTTACTTCATGTGCCTAGACCTTAGCAGTACAGCTTATGAGCAGCACTATGTGTTAATTCCTCACATGCGTAACCTTAGCAAACATGCTATGAGCAGCATCATTGTGTTATTCATCGTGACGTAGACCTTAGTCAGTACAGGCTTAATGAGCAGCACTATTGTGTTATTCCTCATCAACGTAGACCTTAGCAGGTAAAGCTATGAGCGCACTATTGTGTTTTACTTCCTTTTCACGTAGACCTTAGCAGTAAGCTAGAGCAGCACTATTGTGTAATTCATCGTGACTTGACCTTAGCAGTAACAGCTATGAGCAGCAACTATTTGTTTGATTCATCGTGACGTAGACACTTATCAGTACAGCTATCAGCGCACTATTGTGTTAATTCATCGTCACGTAGACCCTAAGCATTACAGCTATGAGCAGCCTATTGTGTTGTTCCTTCGTCACGTAGACCTTAGCAGTAAGCTGGATGAGGCAGCACTATTGTGTTAGTTCCTTCTCACGTAGACCTTAGTCATACCGCTATCAGCAGCACTATTGTGTTAATTCTCATCACGTAGACCCTAGAGCTTTACAGCTATGAGCAGTACTTTGTGGTAATTCCTCGTCCACGTAGACGGTTAGCAGTATAGTGCTATGAGCAGCACTATTTGTGATTAGTTCATTCGGCGTAGAACTTAGCAGTACCGCTATGAGCAGCAATATTGTATTATTCGCTCGTCACGTAGACTCTTAGCAGTACAGCTATGAGCAGCACTATTGTGTGTTATTCCTTGTCACATAGACTTAAGCGTACAGCTATGAGCATCACTATTGTGTTAATTCATCGTGACGTAGACCTTAGCAGTACACTATGAGCACACTATTTGTGTTAGTTCTCGGCACGTAACCTTACATACAGCTTGAAGCAGCAATATTGTGTTAATTCCTCGTACCTTAGACCTTAGCAGTACAGCTATGAGCAGCCTATTGTGATCAATTCATCGTGCGTAGACCTTAGCAGTACAGCTATGAGGCAGCACTATTGTGTTAATTCCTCGTCACGTAGACCTTTAGTCAGTACAGCTATGGAGCGGAGCCAGCACTATTGTGTCCGAGAATTTCAATCGTGACGTAGACCTTAGCAGTACAGGTAATGAGCAGCACATTGTGTTAATCCTCTCCGTAGACCTTAAGCAGGTACAGCTATGAGCGCACTATTGTGGTCAATTCATCGTGACGTAATACCTTTAGCAGTACAGCTATGAGCAGCACTATTGTGTCATTATCGTGACGTAGACCTTCTTCAGTACAGCTATGACAGCACTATTGGTTTATTCATCGTGAACGTAGACCTTAAGGGCAGTACGCTATGAGCAGCACTATTGTGTCAAGTTCCTCTGACGTAGACCGTTACAGTACAGCTATGAGCACACTATTGTGTCAATTCACGTGAACGTAAGACCTTAGCAGTACAGCTATGAGCAGCACTACTATTGTGTAATTCCTTGTCACGTAGACCTAGCAGTAACAGCTATGCGTCAGCACTAATTGTGTCAATTCGCTCGTGACGTAGACGCTTAGCAGTACAGCTATGAGCAGCACTATGTGTCATTCATTCGTGAGGTAGACCTTTAGCTATACAGTATGAGCGCCTATTGTGTTAGTCAGCGTGACGTAGACCTTAGCAGTAAGCTATGAGCATCACTATTGTGTCAATTACCTCGTGACGTAGACCTTAGGTGCAGTACACTATGAGCAGCACTATTGTTCAATTCATCGTACGTGACCTTAGCAGTACAGGCTATGTCAGCACTATTGTGGGTTAATTTCCTTGTCACGTAACCTAGCATACGCTATGAGCAGCACTATTGTGTTAATTCATCGTGACGTAGACCTTAAGCAGATTACGCTATGAGCAGCACTATTGTGTTTACTTCCTTGTCACGTAGACTCTTAGGCATACAGCTATGAGCAGCACTATTGTGTTAATTCATCGTGGACGTGGACCTTATCAGTACAGCTATCGATCAGGCACTATGTGTTTAATTTCCTTGTCCCTAGACTTAGCGTCAGCATAGCAGCACTATTGGGTTAATTCTTCGTCCGTATCAGTATAAGTATAAAGTATTATTATAGTCACAGAGGCGTCTCATGTGAAATTCGAAGTTGCTCAGCCGCCCGGAGAGGCGTCGCAGCCAGAGCCCTCACCAATTTAAAAAAAAAAATTGCATGCGATTTTTTGTCACTGATGAAGAGGGGGGGGGGGGGAGGGGGATTTTTAAAAATACCAAATGACAACTTTTCGTTGCCACATAGCTCGGGTTTAAGACGTATGCTAGTTGCATGGCAACCGACGGGACCTCCCCGGTTTATAGTCTATCCGAAAGACTCCCACTTCAGACGGTTTAAGGCCTAGTGTAGAATTGAGGAAAAAATCCCCTGTACGCCCAGGTTGAACTCGGTTCACTTGCACGAATCGAACGCGCTAAACCACTGTGCCCACTCTGCACCACTTAGACCATTAAGCAGGTACAGCTAACAGCAGCACTATTGGTTAATTTCCCGTGACGTAGACTCTTAGCAGAACAGCTATCAGCAGCACTATTGAGTTAAATTCCGCCTCGTGAACAGTAAGACATTAGGGCATACGCTATTCAGCAGCAAAATATTGATTTAATTCCCCCTCGTGACTAGACATTAGCAGTACAGCTATCAGCATTCTCTATTGTGTTAATTTCATCGTGTCGTAGAACTTAGCAGTACAGCTAGGAGCACACACACTATTGTGTTGTAATTCCTCATCAACGTAGAGGCTCTTAGCAGTACAGCCTATGGAGCATGGCCCTATTGTGTTATTATCGTGACGTAGACCTTAGCAGAGTATCAGCTATGAATCACCCTATTGTGTTAATTCATCGTGACGTAACATTAGCATAAAGCTATTAGGGCAGCACTATTGTTTAATATTCATCGTGACGTAGACCCTTTAGGCAGTACGCTATTGAGCAGCACTATTGTGTGTTAGTTCCTCGTGACGTAGACCTTAGCAGGTACACAAGCTATGAGCAGGACTATTGTGTTTAATTCCTCGTGACGTAGACCTTAGGGCAGTACAGCTATCAGCCAGCACTATTGGTTATTCGTCAATCACGTAGGACCTTAGCATACAGCCTATGAGCAGCCCTATTTGTGTTAGTTCCGCTGACGTAGACCTTAGCAAGTACAGCTATCTTAGCAGCGCTAGTTGTGTTAATTCGATCGTGAAGTAGAACTTAGCGGTACAGCTATGAACAGCACTATTGTGTTAATTCTCGTGAAGTAGACATGCAGTACAAGCTATGACATCACTATTTTTTTTGTCTTAATTTTCCTGTCACGATAGACCGTAGGCATACAAGCATGAGCAGCATATTGTGTTTAATTCCATCGTGACTGAGACTTAGCAGTACAGCTATGAGCAGCACGTATTGTTGTTAATTCCTTGTCACGAGTGGTAGACCTTAGCAGTACAGCTATGAGCAGCACTATTGTGTTATATCCTTGTCACGTAGACCTTATTAGAAGTACAGCTATCGCACACTATTGTGTTAATTCTATCGTCACGTCTCAGTATAAGTATAATATTATTTAGTCACAGAGGCGTCCTCTGTGAAATTCGAGTTGCTCACCTACCCGGATGCGCCGTCGGCAAGCAGAGGCGCTCACCCAATTTAAAAAAAAAAAAATTCATGCGCGGATTTTTTTTTCGCTCACTGATGAGGGGGGGGGGGGGGGGGGGGGAATTTTTAAAACCAAATGACACTTTTCGTTCAACCCACTGAGGTTTAACGTTGCTAATGCATGGGCCACGACGGCGCTCGGTTTATCGTCTATCCGAAAGCTCCACGTTCAGACGGTTAAGGCCGAGTAGTAGAATAAGAGGAAAAAATCCCCCCTGTACCCCCCCAGGTTCGAACCGGGTTTACTTGTCACGAAGCGAAACGTGCGCTACCATGTGCAA
>JAGGCT020000035.1:1325905-1345425 GCA_017654935.2 Phymorhynchus buccinoides
CCCAACAAAACCACCCCCATAAAGACTTTCTGCTGCCACACTTACTTTCCTGTCTCTAACTCTTCCAGCACCGTGGGTGAATGCATTCACCCTAGTACATCACTCTACAATCCCACCAAATGCAAAGACATTCACTGCCAAGTACCCTGCCATGTGTTTGTCTATTTTTAGAGCTTACGTCTATGTTTCTTCCGTTAAAGCAATGCATGCGCACTCAAGAATTATAGTTACTCCCTACTTGTTGGTTGAGATCCAACGGACAAAATGTCAAAAATTACATTGCTCTAGAAGAGTGAAGGCATATATCTTACAGAAATATAAAGCTCTGAATCCACTTTGCTTAGAGACTTAACAAAAATAAACGCTTCAACACCAAAGAAGCTTCCGTGCTGCCACACTTACTTTCCCGTCTTCAAGGCGTCGCCTTCCTTGCTGCCCTCCCCCAGAGCCTGAATGCCCGCCATGTCCTGTGGCGTGAAACAGGCGTCGTTGAAAACACACAGGGCAGGACTGTACACCTCCCCCCACCCCTCACTCAGCAGTTGTTCCGTGGGGTGACGGCGCAAATCTTTCACAAACACCACCTGAAGCAGAGTTTGCACCCCACAATTATTCACTCCATAAAATTTCCTAAACAGGATTTGGCAAATAAAAATCATTCCATGAAAACTTCCTGCAACAGACACTGTGTCTGCTGCTAAGCCGGCTACTGTTAATAGTTGGAGGCTTAGTAGGTGGAGTCCCGCATGTTGTCAGCTAGGAACAGGCTTCACTGAACTCCACCAAGGTAACTCAGCAGCAGTATCCCCCCAAAACGGAGTGTGGCTGCCCACGTTGTGAAGGTAATCAAAAACGGGTCACACACATAATGCTCTCATCCCTAGCTGATTCATTTTTACCATAGTGTTCAAGTGCTTCTGTTGGATGATCCCTGGAGTCTTTTTTAGCCATGGTGCTTCAATGACAGCAGCAATGCAGTACGTGTGTCCTTTGATGATAACCTAGCACTGACTGCTTCACATGGACTGCTGTTTCAGATTCTGTGACCTGACAAACCGGGCTGTGGCTGTGAGCAGAGACTGCATGTGTGCATGGGGGTAGCCCCAAAGATTGGACAACAGAAGATAATAAAAATAAAATAAATAAAATAAAATAAAATGTAACCATCACCAATATAGGGTGTGATGTTACAGCCATACACACACACACACACACACACACACACACACACACACACACTGCCACTCAAACAACCTTATTTGGTGTCCCTAACTTGCTTGTAGTTCAGGGGAAGTAATTATCTTTTTAAAAGTGAGTGCTAGCTTGATTTTGCTTGAAAGGATGATCTCCCTTGGATTTGCTTCAGCATTACTATTAAAATTAAGTGTATTTTTTTATTATGAATGATTGTAAGGATTCTTATTTGAAAATGTAGGAGTTTGGGGGAAAATGGTTACAACATAGTTTAAGGTTTTAAAATACTTTGTAAGTTAGGAAAGGAAGTAGTTGGAAAATGCTCATAACTTGACTTCCTTCCTGTTAGTTTGGTCATTTCCTGTTTTGTCTGAGCTAAAGGAGAGAGGTGTCAGAACACCAAGATTGAATCAGTTCAATCATTGCCTCTAATCACAGTAAGTAAAACATATGTTGGTTTAGTAAAGTGATTGATGTGACTTAAGATGTTTGGGAAAAGTATTTTGTTTACAAATGTATGTTATTAAGATATTTGATGTGAGAGAGTGACATGAGTGAGACTGGTAAAACGGCCATGTGGTGCAACCATTTTTTACCCAAATTGTTTCTTGTCAGTTTGCTGGTTATAATGGGCTTTTTGGTTAAAAAGCATATTATCTTGTACAGATAGGACTAAAGGTAGTCCTAATTATACAGGAGATGATGTAGGGAGATTGTTTGAGCACATGGTCTAATGGTTTGGTGAGATTGATGAGTAGAAATTAATAAGGCGGTGAGAGTGGGAATTATTTGTTTATGTGTTTAATGATGTTTGATTTAATGTGGTATTTTTACTGGGATAACTTTGGACTTTGATTATATTTTAATGATGACAAATGATAAGAATAATGTTCAGTGCGCTAAGTGGGGGAAAGGCCCCTATGAGATGTTTTGGGATTTCTTCTGGGTTTTGGTGACGAGCTTAATTTGTGGTAAAAAGAAAAGTGGTTATGGAAAGGGTTATTCCCTTTTGCTTTGATTGATAGGCTTAAGTGAGATAAGATCTCATTTGTAGTGAGAGTGTGTAGGCTTGTTGGGTTTGTTTCACTCGCCCATAGCTAGCAAGTCAAGGCGTTTTTGCTGGGAAATATTATTTGAGTTCCTACTTTTTATGAGAAGCTTATGAGAGCTATTTCTTTGGGTAGCACTGCTTTACCTTGTTACGGTGAAGATGAAATTATCATTAGGTCATGGTTGTACCGTACTAAATGATGCGGAAGATGGAGTTGTCGAGAACTTTAGAAATTGTGACAGATTGAATGTATTAGTCTGTCCTGGACGTCTATGTATTGTGTGTTTCTTTGTCGGTTGCAGGGCAATAGTTCTGGGCCCTTCATTCCCTTCATTCCCTTTATTCCCTATTGTTCTTTTTAAATTAGTGTTGTTACCTTTTATTCTCTTTTATTCTTTTTATCTTTTTGTTTTATTCGCGAAATTAAAAGACAGAAAAACATTTGTGTTAATAGTGCTTCTGAAAACAGAGATATATATAAAGCCACTAGACTATCATATCTACCACAGAACCCGGGTTACATTTGTGGTTCCCAGACGGGGAAATGATAAAAAGATAAAAGTAAAGAATAAATAAATAAAAGTAAATAGGCACTAGGGTAAGGGCCCAGAAATCAGGAATGGCGGAGGAACAGCCCAGCCAGGAGTTAGGCGCTGTAGGGGGCGACAACCTTGCTGACAGCACTTTGGCGGGTGGCGAAGGAGAGGAGCAGAGGGGTCCAGGAGGCGGACCATTCAGCGGCGCTCGTCAAAAGGTGACGACAGGAGGTGACAGAGTAGGAGCAGGCTACCAACAGAGAGCAGTTGACCCGTTACGGGAAGAAAACCTTGAGGAGGACAGTGCAGCTGAGGTGGCAAGACTGCGTCGCCTTTTACGCCAGGTGACGCTACAAAAGGACCAGGAGCTGGCGGACATGGCTACCCTGCTCACCTCAGGAAACAGAAGCGTGTACCTCCCTCAGCCACCAATGAATGTGGAAGTAGCTGCCCCTCTGTACCGGGACAGATTGAAAATATACACTGGACAGCCTCCCCGTGGAGGGAATGAGACGGATTTGGAGGCCTGGCTCGAGCAAGCTGATGTATATTTACAGGAAGGGACGCGCCAAGATCCTGATCCTCGACTCAAGGCTAGCTTGAGGGGGATCGCAGCAGCAGAAGCGCAGTGCTGCGAAACAAACAAAGATATCGTAGCGAAAATACGCAAAGCTTTTGGCTCTATAAGGGATATGGAAAGCAGGCTACTTGATTTCGCTTCTCGCAAAATCCGGCGGGATGAGAGGCCAGAAGAGTTCTTAGGACGGTTGTACGCAGAGCTTCTACAGATAGGTCAATCAGGAATACTGGAACCGGAAGCAAGGAAGAAACATCTTTATCGGACCTACTGTTTGGGTTTACAGGGCTCCCACCCCTTTGTGGTGATGGAGTTACGCAGCAAATTTGGTTATTCCGGTGTGGCTGACCCGGAATTCGTAGAGATCCTGCATGTGGTTAAGCATATTCTGGCAGCCTCTCCGATGACAAAGACAGTACACCACCAGGCATTGCAGAGTACAGAGGAAATACCAGAAGATTTTGTACAAAGAGTAGCCAGAGAAGTGGCCAAGATTCAACAACCACACCAAACCACCGTCGAGCCAGTGCAGCCCCCGGGAAACGGGCCCTTCATTTTCCTGTTTTGTCTGAGCTAAAGGAGAGAGGTGTCAGAACACCAAGATTGAATCAGTTCAATCATTGCCTCTAATCACAGGCAATAGTTCTGGGCCCTTCATTCCCTTTATTCCCAATTGTTCTTTTTAAATTAGTGTTGTTACCTTTTATTCTCTTTTATTCTTTTTATCTTTTTGTTTTATTCGCGAAATTAAAAGACAGAAAAACATTTGTGTTAATAGTGCTTCTAAAAACAGAGATATATATAAAGCCACTAGACTATCATATCGATGGCTTGGAGTCAAAAACGGACTAACTCGAAAAGGCCTGTTTCGAGAAAAGCGCTGCTAAAGTTTTGAATAATTCCTGTAAAAATTCTAAGCTTCCAAATTACAGGAATTTTGGAGTGGTGGTGTATTGGGTTCTCAAAGATATTATTGCAAATTCAGGAGTCACTTAGAATAACAGCAATGGAGTATTTGACATTTTTGTTAGATAGTCCGTTTTGACACGAAATTGGTGGCCTTGAGACCTCCAAGCCATTTTGGGTCAAACTGGACCAACTAAAACTTGGTCCCTTTTGACTCAAATTGTTTTGGTATTGCAAGGTCTATGTTTTAGGGTAAAAACGGGATAACTTTCAGAAAAATGGGTTTGATTCAAAATCGTTTAAGTATATAGATTTAAAATACGGTCAAAAGAGACCATGATGTGAAGTTAGACCACTAATATTTCCCTTACTGTTTTCAATCTGATTCACGCACATAGGGAGTCAGTAAGAAGCAAGGCACACATCTCAACTCTCACTGTGTGGGCTTTGGTTGTTTGGTCACATTAATACATTTAATATTGTACTGAAATGCAGTGCCTGCATGACTTGTGTGGGTGTGCAAGCAATTGCGTGTGTGTGTGTGTGTGTGTTGTCGTGTGCGCGGGGGGTCGGGGGGGGGGGGGGTCTGCATGTGTTTATATGAGTTTGTGTAAAGAGGTGAGTGCATGTGTAATCATTTTGTGCATATGTGCGCGTGTGTGTGTATGTGCACGCATACTGGCTGAATGTTTTAATAGAACTCCCAGTTATAAGGAATTCTTTTTGTTACAATGCCTCTCTATAATTGTATTTCCAATTTGATTTAGATGGAGTTGGTGTAAGTTATTTCCTTCATATTAAGACAAATTGGGAGTGCACCTTGACTATACTGTTATATAAATAGGGTAACAATGAGTGTTCTTGCAAAGTTTCAGGCGTTTGCCATTGTTTTAAAGGGACTTAATGATGCTTTTAGAATCTGATCGTAGTCAAAATATTGATTTTAGAGGGGGGTTGGGTAGGTATTTCCTCTTGTGTTCAAAAATGGCATGGGATTGTACCTTTTTATTTGTTTTATATGACAAGAACATAGTAAATATTATTCCTGCAAAGTGTGAGGCAATTGTCGTTCCTTTTAAGGGACGTACGATGATGTTAGTCTCTGACTGTAGTCAAAATATTGATTTTAGAGGGAGGAGGGGTAAGTGTTTCCTCTTGTGTTCAAAAATGGCATGGGATTGTACGTTTGTTATTTGTTTATATGACAAGCACATACTAAATATTATTCCTGCAAAGTTTCAGACAATTGTCGTTACTTTTAAGAGACTTATGATGATTTTAGTCTCTGATTGTAGTCAGAATATTAAATTTAGAGGGGGGTGGGGTAATATTTTCTCTTGTGTTAAAAAATGGCATGGGATTGTACCTTTTGTATTTGTTTTATATGACAAGGACACACTAAATAGTATTCCTGCAAGGTTTCAGACAATTGTCGTTATTGTTAAGGGACTTATGATGATTTTAGTCTCTGATCGTAGTCAAAATATTGATTTTAGAGGGGGGTGGGGTAAGTGTTTCCTCTTGTTGTCAAACATGGCATGGGATTGTACCTTTTCTATTTGTTTTATATGACAAGGACACACTAAATATTATTCCTGCAAAGTTTGAGACAAATGTCGTTACCTTTAAGGGATTTATGATGATTTTAGTCTCTGATCGTAGTCAAAATATTGATTTTAGAGGGGGGTGGGGTAACTTGTTCCTCTTGTTATCAAACATGGCATGAGATTGTACCTTTTTTATTTGCTTTATATGACCAGACCATATTAAAAATTATTCCTGCAAATCTTCAGACAAATTGCGTTATTTTTAAGGGACTTATGATGATTTTAGTCTCTGATCGTAGTCAAAATATTGGTTTTAGAGGGGGGTGGGGTAAGTTTTTTCCTCTTGTTGTCAAACATGGCATGAGATTGTACCTTTGCTATTTGTTTTATATGACAAGGACATACTAAATATTATTCCTGCAAAGTTTGAGACACGTTTCGTTACTTTTAAGGGATTTCTGATGATTTTAGTCTCTAATTGAAGTCAAAATATTGATTTTAGAGGGGGGTGGGGTAAGTTGTTCCTCTTGTTATCAAACATGGCATGAGATTGTACCTTTTGTATTTGTTTTATATGACCAGAACATACTAACTATTATTCCTGCAAAGTTTCAGATACATTTCGTTATTTGTAAGGGACTTATGGTGATTTTAGTCTCTTATCGTAGTCAAAATATTGGTTTTAGAGGGGGGTGGGGTAAGTTTTTCCTCTTGTTGTCAAGCATGGCATGAGATTGTACTTTTTTTCTTTGTTTTATATAACCAGATCATACTAAATATTATTCCTGCAAATCTTCAGACAAATTGTGTTATTTTTAAAGGACTTATGATGATTTTAGTCTCTGATCGTAGTCAAAATATTGATTTTAGAGGGGGGTGGGGTAAATCTTTCCTCTTGTTGTCAAACATGGCATAAGATTGTACCTTTTCTATTTATTTTATATGACAAGGACATACTAAATATTATTCCTGCAAAGTTTGAGACAATTGCCGTTACTTTTAAGGGATTTATGAAGATTTTAGTCTCTGATCGTAGTCAAAAAATTGATTTTAGAAGGGGGTGGGGTAAGTTTTTCCTCTTGTTGTCAAACATGGCATGAGATTGTACCTTTTCTATTAGTTTTATATGACAAAGACATACTAAATATTATTCCTGCAAAGTCTGAGACAATTGTCGTTACTTTTAAAGGACTTATGATGATTTTAGTTTATGATCGTAGTCAAAATATTGATTTTAGAGGGAGTGGCTTACGTAATCTATTTCCTCTTGTTTAAAAAAAACGGCATGGTATTGTACCTTGTGTATTCGTTTTATATGGCAAGGACATAATAAACATTATTCCTGCAAAGTTTGAGACAATTGTCAGTACGTTTAAGGGACTTAATATGATGATTTTAGTCTCTGATCGTAGTCAAAATATTGATTTCAGATGGGGGTTCAGGTAGGTATTTACTCTTGAACGTGACACGCCGTAACTTGGTAGAATAGAACGGACGGGTTTTTGTTTTTGACTGTTGTAACTTTGGATCACGCGCTTTAACGGGTGTCTTGGGAACAGTAAAAGGCTAACGGTATGGTTTTTGTTTGTTTTAAGAAATAAAAAATATATCGTTATTTTGCTTTTTTCTGTTGGACACGCGAGTGTTTGTGTGTGATATGTCTTTGCGAGCATGCGTGCATGCATGCGTGTTCGCCTGAATGCATACATGCGTGCGCATATGCGTGTTTATGTGCATGAGTGTTTGTTTGCGTGCGTGTGTGCATATTCGCGTGCGTGATTTCTTGCGTGCGCGTGCGCGTATTTGTGCGTGCGTGTGTGTGCTTGTGCAGGTAGGAACTAGTCGCACACACACATATACGCATGCACGCACTAATACGCGCATGCGCACGCAAGCAAGCACGCACGCGAATATGCACACACACACACACACACACACACACACACACACACACACACGCACGCACGTACACACACACACACACACACACACACACACACACACACACACACACACACACACACACAGGGAGGGATCGGTTGACAGGCTGGTAACAAAAGAAAAGGAATGTGTATGCAAATTGCGGGACAGTTGGCCTACAATGAGTTTCTACAATGAGTTTCTGAGCCTCCGGACGCGGTGTCTTTAAAAGTAGGCTGGCCAACCACGAGTTTACTTCCTTGACCATTTTTACGATGAGCGAGATAAGAGTCAATTACGAGTGCAGGCAACAGAGCAGATAGCTGAATTTATTATGTCCTAGCTCTTTTGTCGGCTTAGCGCTAGTGGGCAGAGGACCTCAACAAGGTATCAAAGGGTACCCCGCAGCGGCCTAGGAATGTCACACATCTCCGCTATCCGTACCGGTACTTGTTACTGAAGGCATGATCAAAGATAGGCCAAGCCATGTCAGTCGACGAAGAGAGAGAGAGAGAGAGAGGGGGGGGGGGGGGGGGGGAGTTGTGCGAGTTGTAGTAGAAAAACTGAAATATTCTTTAAAATAAATGAATAGGCAGATAGATAGACAGATACATAAAATGTTATATATTTTTTTTATGAACGATCCGAGATAGTGATGTTCTTATAAGAATTTGTCTTAGTCATTTAAAAATAATAATAATAAAGTGATGCGGGAATTATAGTTAGTTCCTAATCATTGTAATTTACATTTTAAGTTATTGCTATTCTGAGGATTCTTAGGATTAGAAAATACGCATGCACGCACGCATGCTCGCAAATAATTAACACACTCGCGTGTCCAACAGAAGAAAAAAAGCTAAATAACAATACATTAATCAATATATTTCTTGAAACAAACAAAACCCATCCCGTTAGCCTTTTACTATTCCCAAGACACCCGATAACAACTGCGCGTGATGCAAACTGCTACTACAATCATGAAAATCCGATTAACGTCATCTTGCCATTCCCTCCCCTGTTCCTGCGTGTCACTTTCACTTCAAAGACATGACTGGGCCGACAATAGCTTGCGGGCAATTAACATTCTTTCGTACTTAAATTCTTAAATTCTCAGCCCCACGAATCCCTCCACCCACCCTGTCGGCGTGCGTGCGTGCGTGCGTGCGTGTCTGTGTATGTGTCTGTGTGTGTATGTATGTAATAAACTATGTGCATCTGATAGTGTGTGTGTCTGTGACTGTGTAAGACTTAGTGATAGAGGTTATGAGACTAACATTGTGACTAATCAAGATTTCACACACGCGCGCACACCTAAGCGCATGCACACATGCAATAAACGCACGTGCACACGTACGCATACGGACACACAAACATGACTCCAAACTCAACACAGATTTGTTACAAGAAACAACAGTACTAGACTGGTTATCTGGAAATGTCCAAATTTGACTCAAAATAAAAGTACTGATATTAACAATAATTTTTGTATCAAAAATGATTATTTATATTTTGTCTGATTTTTACTGAAAATTTTGCCCACTTTTAGAGTCAAAATTAATATTTTGAGTCAAACTCATTTATTTGTAACATAGCCCGGTTTGACTCAAAATTAGAATGCTAAAATGTCTTGTGATATTTTGAGTCAAACTCGTTTATTTGTAACATAGCCCGGTTTGACTCAAAATTAGAATGCTAAAATGTCTTGTGATATTTTGAGTCAAACTCGTTTATTTGTAACATAGCCCGGTTTGACACAAAATTAGAATGCTAAAATGTCTTGTGATATTTTGAGTCAAACTCGTTTATTTGTAACATAGCCCGGTTTGACTCAAAATTAGAATGCTAAAATGTCTTGTGATATTTTGAGTCAAACTCGTTTATTTGTAAGATAGCCTGGTTTGACTCAAAATTAGAATGCTAAAATGTCTTGTGATATTTTGAGTCAAACTCGTTTATTTGTAAGATAGCCTGGTTTGACTCAAAATAAAATGCTAAAATGTCTTGTGATTTTGGAGTCAAAAGCAGACCGTCTGAAGTTAATCTTGTTTGACTCCAAAAAAAAAGATGATTTATTTTTGAGTCAAAAGAGAACGTTTATATCTTTTTTTATTTATTAAGATATCAAAACGAAAATTTGGGACAACAAAGAGTATTTTTTTTCCGCATTTGTTTCTGTATAATAAAAAATGGACTATCTGAAACCAGTTTGAAACCATCGATATCTACCACAGAACCCGGACATTTGTGGTTCCCAGACGGGGAAAGGGTGTGTTGATGGAGAAACCTGTGACATTACCCTAGAGCCAGGACCCCCTGTTAGAGAGAGACCCAGACCCTTACCACCAGGAGAACTAGAGGAGGTAAGGCAACATCTACAAGGTCTTCTAGATGCCAATATAATAGTACCATCAACAAGTGATTTCAGCTCACCTATCGTAGTTGTAAGAAAGAAATCAGGAGGTATCCGCATGTGTGTAGACTATCGCAGGGTGAATAGCAGGATAGTCAAAGATACATACGCTATTCCCAAGATAGAGGACCTCTTCCTCACTTTGAATGGCGCACAATATTTCTCCACCATGGATCTGTCAAAGGCATACTATCAGTTACCCCTGACGGAACGTGCCCAACGTACCTCAGCTTTCACCACTCCTTTAGGCACATACCAGTGGTTGAGGATGCCGATGGGACTGAAAAACAGTGGGAGTTGTTTTCAGCGGTTAATGGAGAAGGTTTTCTCAGATATGAACCTAGTCGAGTTGATAGTATTTCTAGACGACATTTTGGTACATGGACGAACACTAGAAGAACTAGAAACACGGACTATCGTCGCTTTAGAGAAGCTACGTAAATTCAAACTTAAACTGGATCCTCAGAAATGTATATTTGGAGCATCGGAGGTCAAACATTTGGGCTTCCTCATATCAAAAGAGGGAGTGAAACCGGACCCTGAGAAAGTGAAGGCGTTACGTGAATGGCCCATACTTCAGACAGTACGAGACGTTAAGTCTTTCTTAGGCTTTGTAGGTTTCTACCGGAGATTGGTACCCCAATTTGCGCAAATTGCACGACCTTTGTACGACTTGACAGCAGGATACATTCCAACAAAGTCAAAAAAAGGGAAGAAGAAACCATCGCAAGCCCCGCTGACATTAGCATCAAGCATAACACACCTCTGGAAGGAAGAGCATCAGATAGCGTTCGAAAAGCTGATACAGCTCTTGTCAGAGGAACCAGTGGTAGGGATCGCTGACAAATCACTCCCGTTCGAGTTGAGATGTGATGCCAGTGGATATGGGTTGGGAGCGGTTTTATGTCAACAACCGGGTGGTTGTCTAAAAGTCATTGCCTATGCTAGTAGAGGTTTGAACAAAACTGAGGCGCACTACCCTGCACACAAGAGGGAATTTTTAGCCCTGAAGTGGGCACTCGACAAATTCCATGATTACGTGCTTGGCTGCAAAACTGTAGTCTATACTGACAACAACCCGCTTTGCTATGTTCTTAAGTCGGCAAAGTTAGATGCTACAAGCCATAGATGGCTAGCCGGTTTGTCCATCTATGATCTGGAGATCAGGTACAAGAAAGGGTCGGCCCACACAGATGCAGATACTCTTTCACGCCTGCCCCGTGAAACGGTTGAAGAAGATGAAGACTATTTGGCAACGAAAGAGAAGATTGACTTTCTGTTGAAGAGAGCCATACCTGTTGGTGAGGAGACAGAATAAATGTCTGCAATCCAACGACATGAACTGCAGGCTGTGTGCGAGGCACATGGAATTCGAGTGGTTAGCACAAAAGGGATGGCAGTAGAGACAGACAGACAAATCGAGATAGAAAAGGAAACAATGACGCCAGCAGTGGATCAACTTGTGACGGATCCTTCCAAGATTCCAGACGACATACTAGAACCGGAAGGCAGTTTTGATTCTGTAACTCAAGAAGAATGGAAACGGTTACAGCGGGCAGACCAGGAACTGTCTTTGGTCATTCAGCACCTTGTGTCAAACAAAAGGATTGACGTGAAAAAACTGCCTGAAGCATCTGCCTCACTCCGAGTTTTCGCTAGAGAACAAGAGAAACTGCACCTAAAACAGGGAGTCTTGTACCGTAAGACTGTGGATGTGCACGATCAACCAGTGGAGCAATTGGTCATTCCTGCAGCTCGCAGAAGAGAAGCCATGAAAGGGGTTCACGAGGACCTTTTCCACACCCATTTTGAAGATGCCATCCGACAAGCCAGGAGAAGGTATTTCTGGCCATTTATGGCTACAGATCTGAAGAAGAAGATTGAGCGGTGCATGAGGTGCAAACGTTGTAAAGCGAGACCGCAAAAGGCCGAAATGGGTACGATTGTCACTTCTTACCCCTTGGAGTTAATTTCTATTGATTTCCTAACTATTGAGGTCCTGGGACAGAAACAGAACATATTGGTGGTCATTGACCATTTTACGAAATTCGCCCAGGCGATTCCTACCAAAGATCAGACAGCAAAAACAGTGGCCAGAGCATTGTGGAACGACTTTTTTCTAGTATATGGCTACCCAAGTAGAATCCTTTCGGACCAAGGAAAGGATTTTGAATCAAAGTTGATAAAAGAAGTGTGTGCGGTAGCCGGGATCACCAAATGCAGGACTACACCATACCACCCAAGTGGAAATCCCGTCGAGAGGTGGAACAGAACTCTGATCGGGATGCTGAGGTCACTGGAAGAGGATCAGAAAAGGGACTGGCGAAAATATCTACGCTCTGTGGTGCATGCATACAATGCCTGCATCCATGAGTCCACAGGATTCTCCCCGTATTTCCTTTTCTTTGGGCGACACCCACGCTTACCTGTAGATGTAGCCTTTGGCATTGACCTTGACCAGGGTCAACCGAGCCCTAGACAGTACGTTCAGACCCTTAAGAAACAGCTTCAGGAAGCATACAAATATGCTACAGAACAAATGAAAAAGAAAGCGGGACAAAATAAGATCAGATATGATGCTCGCGCCCATGCAAGTGATCTGGAGCAAGGGGATAGAGTGTTGGTGAAGCGCTTAGGCCCCAGACTGAATTCCAAGGTAGCAGATAGATGGGAAAAAAATATATACGTCGTGACACGCAAAGCTGAAGGCATTCCCGTTTATACTGTGAGGCCCGAGGGCTGTGAAGGTCCTCTGCGCACCTTGCATCGAAACCTTTTGCTTCCGATTGGAATGTTAAGTGATGAGATACCAGAACAAGAATCTAGTAGAAGAAGAGAGGATAGTGAGAAAGGAAAGGTTTCAAGAAAAGAGGACAACAGAGTAAGACAGTTTTTAGAACCAAGTGATGACATAGAAGGAGAAGAAGAGGTGATCGAGGTAAGAGTAACGCCTGAACCGACCGGGTTGAGACCGACAGCACAGGTGTTTGTGCCACAGGTTCCATCCTTAGACAGCGGGAGAAAACAGATGGAATGCAATGAAAGAGCTGAGGATGTTAACTTTAGTAACGATGAAAAACCTACAGAAGATGAAACCAAAGAAACAGTTTCAGAACCCACATCAGTAGGCGGGGATTCAAGAAATAAAGAGTCTGTAGGAACTGGAGGTGAAAACGACTGCCAGTCAGATTCTAGTGGAGATGATAGCGAAGGCGATGCTGCTCCAGAATCATTGAATCAGGTTGCTGTAGAAGAAGAGGGTGAGGTGCCAGGGCTTCGCAGATCGACAAGAGATCGAAAACAGGTAGAGAAGCTGAATTTAGCTTACCAGTGCCAAGATGGGCACCAAGACAGTCATAGTCAGATCCAACAGTTATTCAGTTGCTATCTACAACTCAGTAGAGCGTTGCACCAGGAATCTCAGGGGTCAAATCATGTGATGATTGCTTTGATAAATGGGATCCAAGAAATGATAGCAACCTGTGAGAAGTAGAAAGGAAATACTGTGAATACAGTGGTCAGTGTAAAGAAAGTCCATCCTGTAATGGACAAGAACCTTTATCGTACGGTAAAGGAATTTTCAATAAGAAAATGTTATGAAATTGTGGTTGTTTCTTTTTTGAGTGCATGTTGAGTGTACCTTTTTGTATTCATTGAGTATGTTTTCTGGTGTTTGTTTGTTTTTATTCTTTCTGAGGTCAAATGAGGTAATGATGGATATTAATGAAAGATTTATTTTGGGGGTAGTCAAGAAGGCATGTGTTTTTGTTGCAAATAAGAATGTATGTTGCAACATTCTCCAAAATGATGTTTTTGAGTACAGAGACAAGTTTGACTTTTTTTGAAATTTGTTTTTTATGGTTGTGGAGATTTAATTTAGTAATAGATAATCATTTTTGGTACTGAATGCTAGGTATTATTCGGAGAAAGAATGTTTTGCGGACTATAACCGTGAAAGATTTTAGAAAAGAAAGATGATTTTGGGATGAAGAATTATCTATGGTTTACAAAATGTCTTTTTTATTTTTGTGGTGTTTAAAAAAAAATTTAAATCATTTTTCTCTCAGGAGGGGTACATGTAACCATCACCAATATAGGGTGTGATGTTACAGCCATACACACACACACACACACACACACTGCCACTCAAACAACCTTATTTGGTGTCCCTAACTTGCTTGTAGTTCAGGGGAAGTAATTATCTTTTTAAAAGTGAGTCCTAGCTTGATTTTGCTTGAAAGGATGATCTCCCATGGATTTGCTTCAGCATTACTATTAAAATTAAGTGTATTTTTTTATTATGAATGATTGTAAAGATTCTTATTTGAAAATGTAGGAGTTTGGGGGAAAATGGTTACAACATAGTTTTAAGGTTTTAAAATACTTTGTAAGTTAGGAAAGGAAGTAGTTGGAAAATGCTCATAACTTGACTTCCTTCCTGTTAGTTTGGTCATTTCCTGTTTTGTCTGAGCTAAAGGAGAGAGGTGTCAGAACACCAAGATTGAATCAGTTCAATCGTTGCCTCTAATCACAGTAAGTAAAACATATGTTGGTTTAGTAAAATGATTGATGTGAGTTAATATGTTTGGGAAAAGTATTTTGTTTACAAATGTATGTTATTAAGATATTTGATGTGAGAGAGTGACATGAGTGAGACTGGTAAAACGGCCATGTGGTGCAACCATTTTTTACCCTAATTGTTTCTTGTCAGTTTGCTGGTTATAATGGGCTTTTTGGTTAAAAAGCATATTATCTTGTACAGATAGGACTAAAGGTAGTCCTAATTATACAGGAGATGATGTAGGGAGATTGTTTGAGCACATGGTCTAATGGTTTGGTGAGATTGATGAGTAGAAATTAATAAGGCGGTGAGAGCGGGAATTATTTGTTTATGTGTTTAATGATGTTTGATTTAATGTGGTATTTTTACTGGGATAACTTTGGACTTTGATTATATTTTAATGATGACAAATGATAAGAATAATGTTCAGTGCGCTAAGTGGGGGAAAGGCCCCTATGAGATGTTTTGGGATTTCTTCTGGGTTTTGGTGACGAGCTTAATTTGTGGTAAAAAGAAAAGTGGTTATGGAAAGGGTTATTCCCTTTTGCTTTGATTGATAGGCTTAAGTGAGATAAGATCTCATTTGTAGTGAGAGTGTGTAGGCTTGTTGGGTTTGTTTCACTCGCCCATAGCTAGCAAGTCAAGGCGTTTTTGCTGGGAAATATTATTTGAGTTCACTTTTTATGAGAAGCTTCTGAGAGCTATTTGTTTGGGTAGCACTGCTTTACCTTGTTACGGTGAAGATGAAATTATCATTAGGTCATGGTTGTACCGTACTAAATGATGCGGAAGATGGAGTTGTCGAGAACTTTAGAAATTGTGACAGATTGAATGTATTAGTCTGTCCTGGACGTCTATGTATTGTGTGTTTCTTTGTCGGTTGCAGGGCAATAGTTCTGGGCCCTTCATTCCCTTTATTCCCTATTGTTCTTTTTAAATTAGTGTTGTTACCTTTTATTCTTTTTATCTTTTTGTTTTATTCGCGAAATTAAAAGACAGAAAAACATTTGTGTTAATAGTGCTTCTGAAAACAGAGATATATATAAAGCCACTAGACTATCATATCTACCACAGAACCCGGGTTACATACACTTAACACAAAATTCAGGGGACAAAGATTTTTGTGTGTGTTAACCAGTATTGTGTGTTAAGCATTAAGTAATAATAAATAAGGGTTTTATACGTTCAAGCAGATTTTTGTGCGTTAACCAATATTTCATGTTATCCAGCTTTATGTTAGGATTACTGCATTGTAACTTAGTGAAGTCGAGTCAAGTCAAAACGATCTTTATTGATTTTTGCGTCGATCGCTCTGACAGTTTCCTGTCAAATGATGAACGCAGATGCGTCATGCTGCTGTTATGCGCCTACAAAAACACGGCCCAGCATGTCCGTCTTCGGCTGCAGAAAATATTTGTAAGAATTTTTTAGAAAAAAGGCAGGAGATTGGATCAGCAAGGCAGAAAGATAGTAGAGATGACAGTCAGCAAAGGGAAAAGGCAGGAGAAATGGATCAGCAAGGCAGAAAGATAGTAGAGATGACAGTCAGCAAAGGGAAGAAAAGGCAGGAGAATGGATCAGTAAGGCAGAAAGACAAGTAGAGATGACAGTCAGCAAAGGGAAAGGCAGGAGAATGGATCAGTAAGGCAGAAAGATAGTAGAGATGGACAGTAAGCAAAGGGGAAAAGGCAGGAGAATGGACCAGTAAGGCAGAAAGATAGTAGATGACTGACAGTAAGCAAAGGGAAAAGGCAGGAGATTGGACCAGTAAGGCAGAAAAATAGTAGATGACAGTCAGCAAAGGGAAAAGGCAGGAGAATGGATCAGCAAGGCAGAAAGATAGTAGAGATGACAGTCAGCAAAGGGAAAAGGCAGGAGAATGGATCAGTCAAGGCAGAAAGATAGTAGAGATGACAGTCAGCAAAGGGAAAGAGGCAGGAGAATGGATCAGCAAGGCAGAAAGATCAGTAGATGACAATAAGCAAAGGGAAAAGGCAGAGTCAAAAGAGAGTGACAGATTAGAGGAAGTTACAAGGACAGAACTTCCAGAAGGTGGGGGAACTATTTGTGCAAAAGAACCCCGGTGTCCCCACAGGGGAAAGGAATAAGCTAAACAAAGCTTTTTTCATCCTGTCTTCATCAAATAACAAGCAATACAAATGAAGCAAATAAGACGGAAAACAAAACTGGAGAACAAAATCAAATCGCAAAGAATAAATAAATGGATAAATATAAAAAAAATACATATATGTCACACAAACTGAATACAGTAATTATGTACAAACTATGGACAAATATAATCATAGTGGTAAAGTGATTAGAACAAGGAGTTGGAAAACAAAATAATGACTGAGACAAGGAGACAGATTGACAAACAGATAAAAGGAGAGAGGGAGGGAAGAGAGAGACGGAGGAGAGAGAGAGAGAGAGATGTCATTTAAACCAGCAGAGTATGTACATGTATATAAAAAATTCCATCACATAATTCTTTACAATTTATCAATCACATACTTTTTCAAATGTTGTTTGAAAGATTTAACTTTAACCCTTTCACCAGCCAGCCATACTTCAGCCAAAAAATGTCCTTTAAATTGACCTGGGTAGAGAACAAAGTTCATTCTGCAGTATTGGGGATTCTTCCGTGACACATATACAATAAGGCATCTATCCTTACCTTCCCAAAACTGAAGACAATAGGGTCTTTGATAATAGACCCCAATTTGATTGCCTTTTAGTGACATATGGCGTGCTAAATCACTGTGGTGCTAAAAATGCGACTTAGGCCGTGAAAGGGTTAAAGAGCATGATTTCATGATTTTAAAAAAAGATGGCAAATTATTCAATATGCATTTAAACTTTTTTTTAGAAAACGGTGTGTGTTATTATAAGTTTCTGGATTGTTTCCAGGCATTAGGATGTGTGTGTGCGTGTGTGTGTTGTGGGTGTGTGTGTGTTGGTGTAGGTGTGTGGTGTGTGTGTGTGTGTGTGGTGGGGGTGTGTGTGTGTGTGTGGTGGGTGTGTGTGTTGTGTGTGTGTTTCAACTTCTAAAAGGTGACAGGCACCGGCCGGTAAAGTGCATGCAGTAGAACACCATCACGCACACTGGACACAGTACTGGGTGTACTGTCAACTGCTACAGGTGACAACACTGCCTGTGCAGGGCATGGATTGTGAACAATTATAGATAATACACATCATTCTTATAAATTGTAGTATAGGTGCTTGTCAAACAGTCAATCCGGTTGTGTTGATAACCACCCTTACTGACCTCTACTTTTCGTTATTTCTTGACGAGAACTCTAGGTTTGCCGGAAATCAGTTTTTGTATGTGCTATATTTAAACAACATTAATGCAGCTTTTCTGCATCTGTATCCGTTACGTTGGCAGAAAACCAATTCTGGTCGTTAATCACCAATGGAAGAACTGTGGGGAGAGCACAATAAATAAATAAGAAGATTATACCATTAAAAAATAAAGTAGGGAAAAAAAGTCTAATGATTTGTTGATGGAGACGAGAGGCGGTGTTTGAATGCCTCGATCGTCTCAGCAGCCACTATTTCTTCGCTGAGGCTGTTCCAACCACGTACAGTTTGAGGGAAGAAGCTGTTCTTGTAGGCATCTGTGTTGATGAACTTGATGTTAAAGCAGCGGCTGTTTCCAACCACGTACAGTTCGAGGAAAGAAGCTGTTCTTGTAGGCGTCTGTGTTGCTGAACTTTATGTTAAAGCAGCGGCTGTTCCAACCACGTACAGTTTGAGGGAAGAGGCTGTTCTTGTAGGCGTCTGTGTTGCTGAATTTGATGTTAAAGCAGCGGCTGTTTCCCAAACACTTGATTGCATAGTACGTACAGTTCGAGGGAAGAAGCTGTTCTTGTAGGCGTCTGTGTTGCTGAACTGTTGCTGAACCATTTGATGTTAAAGCAGCGTCTGCTGTTCCAACCACGTACAGTTTGAGGGAAGAAGCTGTTCTTGTAGGATTCTGTGTTGCTGAACTTGATGTTAAAGCAGCGGCTGTTCCAACCACATACAGTTGGAGGAAAGAAGCTGTTCTTGTAGGCGTCTGTGTTGCTGAACTTTATGTTAAAGCAGCGGCTGTTTTGGACTCAGGGTGAACACGCTTATGACAGTTTATCAAAGGGAAGAGGCTGTTCTTGTAGGCGTCTGTGTTGCTGAACTTTATGTTAAAGCAGTGGCTGTTCCAACCACGTACAGTTCGAGAAAGAAGCTTTTCTTGTAGGCGTCCGCACCGCAATGGACGAAGGGCGCGCTGAGTCGTTGTTGCTGAAACTTGGGGGAGAAATGGGATAAAAGCAGCGGCTGTTCCAACCACGTACAGTTCGAGGGAAGAAGCTGTTCTTGTAGGTGTCTGTGTTGCTGAACTTGATGTTAAAGCAGCGGCTGTTCCAACCACTTACAGTTTGAGGGAAGAAGCTGTTCTTGTAGGCGTCTGTGTAGGCCTGCTTAGTCTGACCTTGGAATGTGTTAAGCAAGGAAGCGGCTGTTCCACAAAGCCAACCACGTACAGTTTGAGGGAAGAAGCTGTTCTTGTAGGCGTCTGTGTTGCTGAACTTGATGTTAAAGCAGCTGCTGTTCCAACCACGTACAGTTTGAGGGAAGAGGCTGTTCTTGTAGGCGTCTGTGTTGCTGAACTTGATGTTAAGCAGCGGCTGTTATTTTCTTGTGAACTGTGTGAGATGTTCTGGGACGAGTGTGTTCTTCTGATCTAGTTGTCCTTTAAGGCCACTTGTTTGTGGCAGGAGTGAGGTGATCGCTCCCTTTATGCTGGAAAGTGTCTCTGATATAGTGGTTCTTAAGGCC
>JAGGCT020000035.1:1345925-1348425 GCA_017654935.2 Phymorhynchus buccinoides
CAGATGCTCGAGATGGCGCACGAGAGGTGTAACAGATCTTGAGGTATTCAGGAACAGGAAGACTCGATAGATTTGAATTCAGAGGAGAACAATCTTGTAGGATATTCTTTGCTGAACAGGCAGCAAGTGGAGAGAACATAGCATGGAGTTATGTGGTCATATTTAGAAGAGCGGAAGATGAGCGGGCAGCCATGATTTTGGAACTTTGTGAATTGTTGTGACTAATTAATGGTAATTAATATTTATCACGGAATTAATCAGTTATAACTGTTGTCATTCATTTATTGTACTCATGTTGTAACACTCAACGATTGTCTGTGTACAAGGGATTTGAGGTGTGCGTTTTTTGAGGCAAGGGGGGGGGGGTCCCCCCCCCCCCCCCACCCCCCCCCCCACCCCCCCCCCCCCCCCCACCCCCCCCCTGTTTCTTAGTTAAAGAGCTGTTAGTGTAGTTCACTGTGATAAGCTTCATTATCGTTTGTTATAGAATACCAACACAGTTGCGATGCATCAATGATTGTCCTTTTACCCGTTACTTTGAGGTGTGACTTTTTTGGCAGGTCTGTTCTTTAGTCAGATCTTCATAGTGTAGTTCACTGGTGCATCTATGATTGTCTGTTTACCCGTGACTTTGAGGTGTGGCTTTTGAGGCAAGTCTGTTCCTCTTGGGTGAAGATCTGCCCTGTCCCTCTGTCCCACGTGGCCCATGACAGTGAAGGACAGAAAAGCAGCCCCCACAGCTGTCTCTTAGTCCCTCTCCCCTCACCTCCACCTCTAGGGTGTCACCTGTAACATTACAGTACAACATCTATGTATGTGATGAGTATTGGTGACTGTGCCATACAGTGAAGGACAAAAAGCAGCCGTCCAGCAGCTTGTCCTCTTAGTCCTCTCCCTCACCTCCACACCATCTAGGGTTTCCCTGTAAATTCCGTACAACATCTATGTAATGTGATAGGTATTGGTGACTGTGGCCATGACAGTGAAGGACAAAAAAGCAGCCGTCCAGCAGCTTGTCTCTGTAGTCCCTCTCCCTCACCTCCAACTCTAGTGTCACCTGTAACATTACATCCAACATCTATGTAATTTGACTGAGTATGTGATTGTGGCCATGACCGTGAAGGACAGAAAGCAGCCGTCAGCAGCTTGTCTCTGGTGTCCCCCTCTCACCCTCACCTCCACCTCTAGGGTGTCACCTGTAACTACAGTACAGCTCTATGTATGTGATGAGTATTGGTGATTGTGGCCATGACCGTGAAGGACAGAAAGCAGCCTCCAGCAAAGCTTGTCGTCTGTAGTCGCCTCTCCGTCACCTCCACCTCTTCAGGTGTCACCTGTAACATTACAGTACACCATCTATTTAATGTGATGAGTATTGGTGATTGTGGCCATGACCGTGATGGACGAAAGCAGCCGTCCAGAGCTTGTCTCTTAGTCCCTCTCTCCTCACCTCCCCTCTAGGGTGTCATCCTGTAAAATTAACGTACAACATCTTGTAATGTGTGAGTATTGTGATTTGTCCATGACCGTGAAGGACAGACAGCAGCCGTCCGCAGCTGTCTCTGTAGTCCCTCTCCTCACCTCCCCTCTAAGGTGTCACCTGTAACATTACAGTACAACATCTATGTAATGTGATGAGTATTTGGTGATTGTGGCCATGACCGTGAGGACAGAAGCAGCCGTCCAGCACTTGTCCTTGTATCCCCTCTACCCCCCCCCACCTCTAGGGTGTCCACCTGTAAAACTCAGCACATCTGTGTATCCTACAATACATGTGCAATATTGGGATTTATTGCATGACGGTACATGGAAAGTAACAGCCATTCCTGCAATTTCGTCAATGTGTTCTCTCTTCTCTTATAACCATACTTCCAAAATTCCCATGTACCAATATGAAAACAGATGTAAATGCGACTACACGGTTATGATGCACATATGAAATGAATAACGACAATACAAGAACAGTAAAAACAGCAGTAATAAACAAAACCGTATAAACCTGACACACGAAGATGACACGCCAGAAACAATAATAACAATACTACGCATGATTGACGATCACAACAACAATACATACTACCGATGATGACGATGACAACACAATAACAATACTACGGATGATCATGTGACAACAACAATACCAATAATAACACTACTACTGATTGATGGACGATGACAACAACAATAAAATGCTACGGATGATGACGCATGACCACAACAATAACAACAATACTACTGATGATGACGATGACAACAACAATAACAACAATAACAATGACTACTGATGATGACGGATGAACACAACAATAACAACAATAACAATACTACTGATGATCATGATGACAACAACAATAACAAGAATCACAATACTACTGATGATGAGATGACAACAACAATAACAATACTCCGAAATGATGACGATGACAACAACAAACTACTGATTAGAACGATGGACACAACAATAACAAATACTACTGATGATGACGATGGCACAACAATA
>JAGGCT020000035.1:1353425-1360925 GCA_017654935.2 Phymorhynchus buccinoides
AATTTCTACCTTTGGCACACTTTATGCAACAATTCCAGTGCATGCACTTTACTACAGTATTGGTCAACAAATTGAAGTATTAAAACAAATTGGCTGCATATTATACCACAAGGAAACCACATGCAGTTTACAACACTATTAACCAACCGTCTAATATCACGATTAGTGGATGGACGTTAAATGAATGACAGACACTGTTGACCAACCGTCTAATATCACGATTAGTGGATGGAGGTTAAATGAATGACAGACACACTGTTGACCAACCATCTAATACCACGATTAGTGGATGGACGTTAAATGAATGATAGTGATAGACACACTGTTGACCAACCATCTAATATCACGATTAGTGGATGGAGGTTAAATGAATGACACACACACTGTTGACCAACCATCTAATACCACGATTAGTGGATGGACGTTAAATGAATGACAGACACACTGTTGACCAACCGTCTAATATCACGATTAGTGGATGGACGTTAAATGAATGACAGACACACTGTTGACCAACCGTCTAATATCACGATTAGTGGATGGACGTTAAATGAATGACAGACACACTGTTGACCAACCGTCTAATATCACGATTAGTGGATGGACGTTAAATGAATGACAGACACACTGTTGACCAACCGTCTAATACTACGATTAGTGGATGGACATTAAATGAATGACAGACACTGTTGACCAACCGTCTAATATCACGATTAGTGGATGGACGTTAAATAAATGACAGACACTGTTGACCAACCGTCTAATATCACGATTAGTGGATGGAGGTTAAATGAATGACACACACACTGTTGACCAACCATCTAATACCACGATTAGTGGATGGACGTTAATTGAATGACAGACACACTGTTGACCAACCGTCTAATATCACGATTAGTGAATGGACGTTAAATGAATGACAGACACACTGTTGACCAACCGTCTAATATCACGATTAATGGATGGACGTTAAATGAATGACAGACACACTGTTGACCAACCGTCTAATACTACGATTAGTGGATGGACATTAAATGAATGACAGACACTGTTGACCAACCGTCTAATACTACGATTAGTGGATGGACATTAAATGAATGACACACACTGTTGACCAACCGTCTAATATCACGATTAGTGGATGGACGTTAAATGAATGACAGACACACTGTTGACCAACCGTCTAATATCACGATTAATGGATGGACGTTAAATGAATGATAGTGATACACACACTGTTGACCAACCATCTAATACTACGATTAGTGGATGGACGTTAAATGAATGACACACACTGTTGACCAACCGTCTAATATCACGATTAGTGAATGGACGTTAAATGAATGACAGACACACTGTTGACCAACCGTCTAATATCACGATTAGTGGATGGACGTTAAATGAATGACAGACACTGTTGACCAACCGTCTAATACTACGATTAGTGGATGGACATTAAATGAATGACACACACTGTTGACCAACCGTCTAATATCACGATTAGTGGATGGACGTTAAATGAATGACAGACACACTGTTGACCAACCGTCTAATATCACGATTAGTGGATGGACGTTAAATGAATGACACACACTGTTGACCAACCGTCTAATATCACGATTAGTGGATGGACGTTAAATGAATGACACACACTGTTGACCAACCGTCTAATATCACGATTAGTGGATGGACGTTAAATGAATGACAGACACACTGTTGACCAACCGTCTAATATCACGATTAGTGAATGGACGTTAAATGAATGACACACACTGTTGACCAACCGTCTAATACTACGATTTGTGGATGGACGTTAAATGAATGACACACACTGTCGACCAACCGTCTAATACTATGATTAGTGGATGGACGTTAAATGAATGACACACACTGTTGACCAACCGTCTAATATCACGATTAATGGATGGACGTTAAATGAATGACAGACACACTGTTGACCAACCGTCTAATATCACGATTAATATTCAAAAATATATATAACATTAACATTGATTTCATCACACATGCTGGATATAAATCTGCCATATTAGAATATATTAAAAAGTGTAAGGTTACCCTTAAAGATAATAAATATATTAACTCTACTTTTTGTCTCCGGAAACTTTATTCGATTCATAAAGGTTCCAAGCTGTATTACGATATATTAATTGAGAACAAAATCCCTCCTAAATGCTGTGAAAAATGGGACATGAAACTCTCAATATATCACGATTGGAAATCCTGTTTTGGCATGTCCATAAGATACAAGATGTCAAATTAAAATGGCTTCAGCTGAAAATATTACACAGATGTTTAGGCACAAATATTATTTTAAAAGAAATTGGAATAAAAAACGACGATAAATGTAATTTCTGTTGCTTAGAAAAAGATAGTATTGACCACATATTCTGGAAATGCATACATGTGCGACTTTTCTGGAATGCAATCACTGATATGTTTAGAGAAAAATGTACTAATGCAAACAATCTTGTCTTGAATGAATCTATTATACTAATGGGCTATGATAAAGATATAAGAATCGATGCGGTTTTTCAGTTCATTCTACTGTTGGCTAAACAGTATATATATACATGTAAAATGAATGATACACGCCCAAGAACTTTAGTATTTTTGAAAAAACTACATTATGGATATAAAATTGAAGAATACAATGCAAAAATAAGTATGGAACATTCACAGTTTGTTTTGAAATGGGCAGCATATGTGCCAACCTTTATTGATATCTAATTGTTTTATTTTTATTTTTTCTTCTACCCCTCCCCTACTGTATTATACACCTGAAGCTTCACCAGATCATATTTTTGCCATATTTTATGATATCTGTAAATATACTATATCACTTACAATTTTCATGTACCTTTATTATGTATGTTGAGGCCATCATATTGTGCAAATGGATATCTATAAAAACAAAACAAAAAGGAAAACAGATGAATATTTCCATCCAACAGCCCCTCTCTCTCTCTCTCTCTCTCTCTCTCTCTCTCTCTCTCTCTCTCTCTCTCTCTCTCTCTCTCTCTCTCTCTCTCTCTCTCTCTCTCTCTCTCTCTCATTTCCTTCCATTCTCTCATTCTCTCTCTTTCTAACAACCTAATGCTAGACACACGAATAATACTGTCATGGTCTGTTCATTTTTGCTTACGTTTCTTTTGCCATTGCTTGTTTTGTTTGTTTGCCTGTTATTGGTTATCTTTATTTTTATCTTTCTTTTTTATTGTTTATGCGTGTATACATTGCTTTGTTTTTCATGCAAAATTGTAATTGGAAAAAAAGAAGAAAAAAAGTTCAATTAAAAAAAAATAAAATATCACGATTAATGGATGGACGTTAAATGAATGACAGACACACTGTTGACCAACCGTCTAATATCACGATTAGTGGATGGACGTTAAATGAATGACAGACACACTGTTGACCAACCGTCTAATATCACGATTAATGGATGGACGTTAAATGAATGACAGACACTGTTGACCAACCGTCTAATATCACGATTAGTGGATGGACGTTAAATGAATGACAGACACACTGTTGACCAACCGTCTAATATCACGATTAGTGGATGGACGTTAAATGAATGACACACACTGTTGACCAACCGTCTAATACTACGATTAGTGAATGGACGTTAAATGAATGACACACACTGTTGACCAACCGTCTAATATCACGATTAGTGAATGGACGTTAAATGAATGACAGACACACTGTTGATCAACCGTCTAATATCACGATTAATGGATGGACGTTAAATGAATGACAGACACACTGTTGATCAACCGTCTAATATCACGATTAATGGATGGACGTTAAATGAATGACAGACACACTGTTGACCAACCGTCTAATATCACGATTAGTGGATGGACGTTAAATGAATGACACACACTGTTGACCAACCGTCTAATACTACGATTAATGAATGGACGTTAAATGAATGACACACACTGTCGACCAACCGTCTAATATCACGATTAATGGATGGACGTTAAATGAATGACAGACACACTGTTGACCAACCGTCTAATATCACGATTAGTGGATGGACGTTAAATGAATGACAGACACACTGTTGACCAACCGTCTAATATCACGATTAATGGATGGACGTTAAATGAATGACACACACTGTTGACCAACCAATCAATGGTATTGGGGGTCCCTACCTTTGGGGGGTCCTCCTCCAGGTAGGCATCCAGGTAAGAACTGGAACACTTCTGAGCCCTGCGCACAGCCACCCGCTCTCCTGTTGACCCTGCGTCAATATCATCATCATCATCATCATCATCATCATCATCATCATCACCATCATCATCATCATCATCATCACCACCATCATCATCATCACCATCATCATCACCACCACCATCATCATCATCATCATCATCATCATCATCACCATCATCATCATCACCATCATCATCATCATCATCATCATCATCATCATCATCATCATCACCACCACCATCATCATCATCATCTGTATGATCTGTATGTCCTGGTATTCTATTGTGTATTTAAATAGTAGTATTACGTGCCTGTATTATCATGTTCATGTGTATTTTGTATATGCGTTGTATCTGTAAGGCGCTTTGAGCTGTTGTCAGGATACTGCGCCATATAAATGTTATTAATTATTATTATTATTATTATTATCATCAAGAACAACAACAACATCACCATATCATCACCATCATCATCATCATCATCATCATCATCATCATCATCATCATCGTCGTCATCATCATCATCATCATCATCATCATCATCATCATCATCATCACCATCATCATCTGTATGATCTGTATGTCCTGGTATTCTATTGTGTATTTAAATAGTAGTATTACGTGCCTGTATTATCATGTTCATGTGTGTTTTGTATATGCGTTGTATCTGTAAGGCGCTTTGAGCTGTTGTCAGGATACTGCGCCATATAAATGTTATTAATTATTATTATTATTATTATTATTATCAACATCAAGAGACAACAACAACATCACCATCATCATTATCATCATCATCATCATCATCATCATCATCATCATGATCATCATCGTCGTCATCATCATCATCATCATCATCATCATCATCATCACCATCATCATCATCATCATCATAACCATCAATTTTTCGCAATCATAATACTTTTACATAACTACATAAAGTGGTCAGGAAACGAAACGCATACACTAACAAGAATCTTATCAGAACATTTGGAACAAATTGAAGATTTCAGTCCTTCAAAGTGAAAACCTGAAGGTGTGAAAGCCCACAGTACACACACATTGCTAGTAGAGCAAATGGTATACATTTTTCACAATCATAACAACTGACATCGACAGAAATTGACAGGCTTCAACTACAAAGCATGCTCAAATGCTCGCGCACGCGCATGCACATCCAGATACTCACAAACACAGACATCTCCCTCTCCATGCGCACACACACGCACGTGCGCACACACATACTTAAAACCCCTACACTCACAAACACACGCCTCCCCCACTTCACACACGCACACCATACACAACACCAACATATTCATATTCGCACATACATGCATCTGAATTGATTGTCTACTTTTTAGCACAAGTTGATCTCAGTTGAAGTGCCTTGTAAATGTAAGTTCCAACTGCATGTGCTAGTGTAACATTGGATGAGAGCAAAACTAATCTATGAAGGTTTCCTGTAAAATTTAATTGGTATATATTCTTGTCTTAGAGTTTGATATAAAGGGCAAATAAACATGAAATGAATTTCGGTCTCTACGGATCCTTTGCAATTGGGACAATGTAAACAATCTCTTGTGGTTTGAGAAAAACGTTTAATATGGCAGCTTAAATGTGAAACACCTAGCCTTTCAATAAAGAATAAAACGAGTAACGCGCTTTAGTCACTATTACAACCTTGCAGGAAACAATCAATTAAACGTTGTTTAAATTCATTTAAGAATATCTTGTCAATATTTAAACCCTGGGTTTCCCATACAAAACCAAAGCCGTATCTATGCAGAGTGAAACATATCTTTGAAGCCCAGTTAT
Organism: Phymorhynchus buccinoides; assembly: GCA_017654935.2. NCBI lineage: Eukaryota > Metazoa > Mollusca > Gastropoda > Neogastropoda > Raphitomidae > Phymorhynchus > Phymorhynchus buccinoides. Next base: position 1,359,488 of record JAGGCT020000035.1, read on the forward strand.
TTTTATTGTGGAAATGTAGGCTAAACAGCATTTTATAACATTTGTGAGGAATACGCTCAGATGACATTTTTGTCAAAGTTAGCCAGTATTTGACATTGCGAACATAGACATTTATAAATAATGGATACCTACCTGTTTCGCCGTAGACCAGAGCAGTAGGTATTCTAACACTAACATTAAGAAATATTTTGATTGCAAGTAAATGTATGCGTTCAATGATTGATTAATCTGCGCAAAGGCCCCACAGCTCTGATCCATATGTTAGAATAGGCTGTATCTGACAATAAAACAGCTTAAAGAAAAGATTTGGAGACTGATTATTGAGTGACCAAAGCAACCGTAAAATACCTATAACACCTTTTTTGCTTTTTGTGCCATATCTTTCAATGTAAAAGAAAACGATAAGCCAGTTGAGAAAAAATTACACCTAAATATTTATACATGTTTACAATTTCTAGATATTGTCCATCATAAACCCATTTATCAGCTGCTCCTATATAACCACCTTTGCGAATGACTATTATTTTTTACTTATCCATATTTACAATAAGACCAAGTTTCTTAACTGTAGCACTTAAAATATTCAGTTGCTGCTGTAACCCAATAACTGTATGCGATAATAATAGCACATCATCAGCAAAAAGGAGAATAAGAATTTGTATTTGTTCAGGTGTAAGCGTTATACCATGTTTACCATATTGAGTAACCTCATTTGCTAGCTCATTAATTAGTAAAGAAAGCAAAATAGGACTACACATTTCTCCTTGTTTTAACCCTCTATGTTACATAAAAAAAACCGTCTGTGATCTCATTACCAGCAAGAACCCGAGCTTTAACTACAGAATACATACTTTGGATTGCATTATACATTTTTCCATTGATACCATTTTTTCTTATAACTGACCATAAACAGCATCTACCTACCAAGTCAAAGGCTTTTTGGAAGTCTATGAAAGCACAAAATAACTTTTTATGATTAGCAAATTGCTTCTGAATTAATGACAAAAGGGTGAATATATGATCAATAATTGTCGTCTAAATCCAGCTTGGGATTCATTTAGTATCTTTTTTTTCCTAACCAACTCGATAATCTCTTATTTAGAATAGAACTGTAAAGCTTACCACATACATTCAACAAAGAAATTCCCCTGTAATTATCTGGCGAGTTGACGTCACCTTTTTGTGAATGGGATGGATGACAACTTCAGACCAAGCGATGGGAAAAGCACCAGAATCAAATAATCTATTAAAATACCTAGTAAAAAAACAAACTAATCTCAGGGTCTGCACATTTATAAAATTCACCTGAGAATCCATCCGGACCAGCAGCTTTGTTGTTCTTTAAAGCTGAAATAGCTTCTAATACTTCCTGGTGACTTATCTCCCAATCCAATTCATCACAGTTAACATTCACAACACAGCATTCGTCCACTTTATA
>JAGGCT020000035.1:1365925-1374520 GCA_017654935.2 Phymorhynchus buccinoides
ATTATGATTTGTTTAAGCCCCAAAATTCCTGGCATTCAACTACTGCTCTATTTGGCCTTCAGCAGCTTATCTCCACGGCTACTAGAGTCACCCACACTTCAGCAACACTTCTTGACCACATTTACTCCAACAACACGTCCCTAGTCACTGATGTCAATGTTTTAGATTCCAAATGTATTAGTGTTCACTCCCCTGTAAGATCCACGTGGATTAACAGACCCCCTAAACTTCAAACTAAAGGCCACACTAATATTCACTATAGATCCTTTAAGCACTTTGATAAACTCGCATTTTTTCAAGATCTTTGACTCGCATTTCTTCAATTTTTCATGTCCCATCCAAGCACTATATGTGCTTTGTTCAACTTTTCTAGCAGTAATTGAGAAACACGCACCTCTTAGAACTAAAAGAGTTAAAAGTTCCACCCTTCCTGGATGGCTCACTCCAGAAATAGCAGAAACAATGAAACAACGGGGGCGTTCTAAACATAAATATGTATTACTGAAGAAAGAAAAGACTGATTCGCTACCAACTGACATTAAAGCACAAAAGCAACTGGAACTTGTAAACAAAGAATTAGAATATAAAAAGCTAATAAATAAAGTCAATGATCTCATTCGGGAGTCTATAAAACAGCACTTCAATAAAATGGTATCATCAAATCGTGACACATCTACTTTATGTAGAGCCATCAACAACATCACACATAATTCTAAGCACAACTCACTAAATAGCTACAATTGGTCGCCAGACTCATTCAATAATCACTTTATACACATAGCGGATTATATAGGGGTACCTGACCCAACACATCCCGAAAACGAATACTGTCCTTCGTCCTCCCTTCAAACCTTTTGTAATAGTAACATAAAACCTGGAAATGCATTTAAAATACTTTCACTTGCTGTTCATGAAGTTGGTTCCCTTATCGCAAAATTGAAAAATATAAAAAATCTATGGGACCAGACCAAATCAGCAAAACCAACACCAAAAAAACTAGCTCTCTCTTAAAACTTGCACTTCCCTACGTAGTAGAACCTCTTACCTTTATATATAACACATGCCTGGAACAAAACACAGTACCACCTGGTCTAAAATCAGCAAAAGTTATATCATTGCCTAAATCTAAAGATATATCTGACCTAAACAACTTTAGACCCATTTCTATTCTTACAGTTCAATCTAAACCTCTTGAAAAACATGTTTATAAACATCTAATGCAGTATCTTGAGAACAACAATCTTTTCCATCCATTATAATCTGGCTTTCGGCATCACCATTCTTGTAAAATTGCCGTAGTTCGTCTCTGTGATACATGGCTCTGAGCAATAAATCCGAAACAAAATGACAGATGCTATTTTTCTTGACTTTAAGAAGGCATTTGATCTAGTGAATCATAATATATTATTACAAAAACTAGCACTATATTTGAAGGACGAAAATACAGTTTCTTTTTTTTACATCCTATCTTACTAACATAACACAGGTTGTCTTAAGTAATGGTGCAGTTTCAAATAATAAGATAATTAAGACTGGTGTACCGCAAAGATCTGTTTTAGGACACCTCCTGTTCTGCTTATTTATTAATGAACTACCACTTTCAATATTAGATCAAAGTGTATCATGCGATCTGTTTGCTAACGACTCCTCCCTCCACTCTAGTGCAGCTCGTTTATCCTCCATTCAAACCTCCTTACAAACAGCTTTAAAATGATGTTTCTGCCTGGTGTGACCAAAACCTGATGGTCATCCACCCTACAAAAAACCAAAAGCATGGTAATTACTTCAAGACAAAAACATCAGAACGAACCTCTAAATCTCAAAGTTTATTTAAAGGATAACGTCATTGACCAAGTAAAAGAGCACTGCGTCCTGGGTGTGATCATAGACGAAGAACAGAAGTGGCAGATCCATATTGAGAAAGCAGCACACAAGCTTGCGCGTAGCCTATTCCTACTAAAAAAAAACCTTAAACCTTTCATAGATACAGAGGAACGCAAAATATTCTTTCATGCCCACTGTCTCTCACGTCAACTATGCATCTGTAGTTTGGGATTCTACCGCCAAATGTCACCTATTAAAACTCAATTATATCTACAAAAGAGCAGCTAAAATTATTCTTCCTGACGCAAACCTCACCATATCAGAAAAACAAGCAAAATTAAACATCTTTCCGTTGGTTTCACAATTAAAGTACAACAAAGCAATCGTCATGTACAAAGTGCATAATGACTTGGTACCACAATACCTAAAATCATTAGTTACCCCGGAATCACATCGTTATGGTTCCAGCAACTACATTTTGCCAAACACTAGAATTGACAAATACAAATCAAGTTTTTGCTTCTCAGGTTCCTCAATTTGGAATTCCCTTCCCTCTGCCATTCAGTTATGCCCTTCCATCTCACGATACAAAAAAGATGGTGCGGGCAAACATAATTTACAGCCCTGCTTAAATCCTGTGTCTTTGTTAACGCACACTGTATAACTTTATTGCCTTGTGTACAACTACATGTTATATGCATGGTATATGTCAATTGAATGTTTACATTTCAGCTTTATGCTTTGCTTATTGGTTTGCCTTTAAACTGCTTGCTAAATTTGTTTGGATTGAGGTTGCTTTCACTCCTATGTGTCATCAATTATTTGTTTCACTATGATTGTGTATTTTTTAAATATGTTTTTATAATATTATGTATGTATAAACAATGTATGTGTATGAGAGAGAGAGAGAGAGAGAGACGGGAGAGAGAGGGAGAGAGAGAGATAAAAAGAGAGAGATAGAGAGAGAGAGAGGAGAGAGAGAGGGAAGAGAGAGAGAAAATGAGAGAGAGAAAGAGAGAAAGAGAGAGAGAGAGAGTATGTTTGCAAATGTTTTTTGTTTCTTAAATTAGTTTTTTGTTTGTTTTTTGTTTTTGTTTTAATCCAAGGACAGATTGTAAGAATAGCATCGCCTAAAATCTTTATCCTTGTCAAATCAAGTTGTCCAGTGTCTGTCTCTCTCTCTCTCCCTCTCTCTCTCTCTCTCTCTCTCTCTCTCTCTCTCTTCTCTCTCTCTCCCTCTTCTCTCTCTCTCTCTCAATTCCCTCTCTCCTCTCCTCTATTGGTCTGGCACTATCGGCCTATTGGTTGCATATATTTTCTTTGAATATGTTTTATGTTTTGAGAGGAGAGAGAGAGAGAGCGAAATGGAGGAGAGAGAGGAGAGGAGAGAGAGAGACCGAGAGAGAAAGAGACAAGAGAGAGAGAGAAGAGAAACTTGAACCAACTTGAAACTTGAACTTTTATTGTTGCCAAGGAGAAAGAGTTAGGCAACCCTAGTACTCTCCATTTGTCTGAGAGAGAGAGAAGGAGACGATGCAGGAGATGGATGAGAGGAGAGCATGCAAGAGGAGAGAGAGAGAGAGAGAGAGAGTTATGAGCGAGAGAGAGTGACAGAGAGACGAAGAGGGGCACCGAGTAGAGCGGAGAGAGAGATGTGTTTGCCAAAATGTTTTTTGTTCATGAAATTTGTTTTTCGGTTGTTATTTGGTTGTTTTTAATCAAGACAGAGTTGCAAGGAAATAGACATCGGACTAAAATTCTTTATCACCTTGTCAAATAAAGTTTTCCAGGTGTCCAGTGTCTCTCCCCCCCCCCTTTCTCTCTCTCTCTCGGCATGCTTATATTACTTTGTTATATGTGTTTATTTTCGTTTTTCTTTTTTGGCGTTTTTTCCATTTTCTACTTTATATGTATTTGTCCAGAGGGCTGGATGTAAAAACGCAGTTTACTTGCTATTACTCTTATACCCTCAGAATAAATGCAATCAATCAATCAATCATAAGCAATCTCTCTCCTCTCTCTCTCTCTCTCTCTCTCTCTCCTCTTCTATCTCTCCTCTCTCTCTCTCTCCTTCTCACATGCACATGATACATAATTCTTGAACTAATCATTTGTTTGTTGTGTTTTTGTTACATCAACAAAAACACACACACACACACACACACACCACACACACACACACACACACACACACACACACCACACACACACACACACCTGCATGCACACACTTTGATGCACACACACACATGCACGAAACCACTTTCACTAAACATAAACCTTTTTTTCCCAGTGTAAATGTATCACGAGGGAAGGAGGATAGACGTAAAATGGAAAGACACACACACACACAGCACCACACACAGCACACAAATACACGCACCTCACGCCCCGCAACGCACACCACCTGCACGAACCGCACGCACGCACGCACGCACGCACGCACGCACGCACACCACGCACACGCACACGCACACACACACACACACACACAAAAAAAACCCCCCCCCCCCCCCAATGATGGGATCAGTTTGTTCACGGGAAACTGTCGATGAAAGGGACATAGTGGCGCCCTTGGAGGACCTCACTCACGCTGGCTCCTCAACTAAGGCATTATTGTCGCCATTGACTCCACCAAAGTGACTGAGCAGCAGTGCAGTGTCTTCTCTGGTGGTTGCCTTTTGACGACCTAACATAGATTTGGTCCCTTTGGACTGCTGGTTTCGGTATTCTGGGACCTGACAAACCGGACTGTGACTGTCAGCCGCAACAAGGAATGAGCGGCACTGGCACTGACAGGACTCAGGGACTGACAAACCGGGCTGTGACTGTCAGCCGCAACAAGGAATGAGCGGCACTGGCACTGACAGGACTCAGGGACTGACAAACCGGGCAGTGACTGTCAGCCGCAACAAGGAATGAGCGGCACTGGCACTGACAGCACTCAGGGACTGACAAACCGGGCTGTGACTGTCAGCCGCAACAAGGAATGAGCGGCACACACAGGACTCACGCATTCTTGTCCAGTCTGACTTTGGTGTAGAGGCGCCATCTTTACTCAGGCCCGGTGATTCTGCCGCGTTGACCTCGCGAAGATGAAAGGTCCGTCATAGCCCAGATTGACCTCCCCTTCTTGGATGGCCCGCCAATGGACAGGGCCCATCACATGTACAGCACAGGAATAGTATCACAACAATAAAACCACTGGTTTATATCCAAAATTGAATGATTCTACATTATGATAACTTGATCAAAGATGAAAGGTCCGTTCATCACCAGTTTGACCTCCCCTTCCTTGCATGGGCGCACTGGACAGGACCCACACATGACTGTCAAGAATATGATATATGTGATAATTGTATCAATTGATTGATGACAAGATGAAAGGTCCGTCATCAAGCCAGGTTGACCTCCCCTCCTTGATGCTGCCGCAGTGGACAGGACCCCACATGTACTGTCAAGGAATATGATAGTATGTGATAATTGTTATCATGGATGAAAGATGAAAGGGACCGTCAGCGTCCAGTTGACTCCCCTTCCTTGATGGGCCGCAGTGGACAGGACCCACACATGTACAGCCCTGGAATTAGGCATATGTATTATGTCGTTAATATTTGTCTCATATTATTAAAGTGACAAAGAGAATAAATGCCGCCATAGGGAAAACTGAAGCGGTCCTCTTTGATGGCCGCACTGGAAGTAGTCCCACATGTAACAATCTGGACATATCAATGTGGCGCTGCAGTAAGGCGCACGCTTTCTGGGGAGCGAGACCTGAGCTTCACAAAGATGAGTCTGTGTGATAGAAAATAGACCACTAGCTGACACCAATGCTAAAAGGGGAGGCAGGAAACTACGACCACTACTGGACACCAATGCTAAGAGAGGCAGGAAATACGACCACTACTGACACCAATGCTAAAAGGGAGGCAGGAATACGACCACTACTGACACGAGAATGCTAAAAAGAGAGGCAGGAGGAAATAAGACCACTAATGGACACCAATGCTAAAAGGGAGGTAGGAAATACGACCACTCCTGACACCAATGCTAAAAGGGAGGCAGGAAAACGACCACCTACTGAAAACAATGCTAATAGGGAGGGTAGAAATACGGCCACCTACGACCACCAATGCTAAAAAGGGAGGCAGGAAAAATACGACCACTACTGACACCAAGCTAAATGGAGGTAGCAAATACGACCAAACTGACACCACCAACATGCTAAACGGGAGGCAGGACATAAAGCGGTATGCGACAAGTGTGACAGTATGATGTGCTTCAAGCTGGGTAAAGGACGAACAGAGAGAGAGCGACCGGAAACTTATGCTGAATTTCTTCTTGTTCAAAACAGACAGAGTAGTACAGACAGCTGAGACGAGCAGCAGACAGAGAGACAGGACGCTAAATGGACAGGCAGACAGCGGACAGATTGACAGAGGGACAGACCTTCACTCTCTCCTGTGGTGTGGCGATCACAGCCTGCCATCCTCCTATAGCCGGGGGGTCAGAGATCCGGCGCGGCCATCCACACACACATTCCACACATGGAGAGATCCTGAAACCATCATCATCATCATCATCATCACCACATCATCATCATCATCATCATATCATCAATCACCATCATCACCTCATCATCACCATCGTCGTCATCATCATCATCATCATCATAATCATCGTCATCATCATCATTTCAATCCATGCATCATCATCATCATCACAAATCACCACAGTCATCGTCATCATCATCATCGAGTCATCAATCAATAATACACCCACATCATCATCACCATATTCGTATCATCATCATAACATCATCATCATCACTCACTGCATCACATCATCAACCTATCGTCGTCATCATCATCATCATCACCATCATCATCACCATCGTCGTCATCATCATCATCATCATCATCATCATCATCAGTCACTCATCACACCCATCACTCATCATCATCATCATCATCATCATCACCATCATCATCCCAATCGTCGTCGTCATCATCATCATCATCATCATCATCATCATCATCAATCACTCATCATCATCAAGAGATCGTCACGTCATCATCATCATCATCATCCTCATCATCATCTCATCATCTCATCATCATCATAATCACCCACCATAATCGTCATCATCATCATCATCTCATCATCATAAATCACCATCATCATCACCATCGTCATCATCATCATCCACCATCACAGCACCGTCATTCATCATCATCATCATCACTCATCATCATCATCATAATCACCCATCATCATCACCATCGTCATAATCGTCGTCGTTCATCATATCATCGGCATCATCACATCAATCACCATCACCACATCATCATCGTCATTATCATCATCATCATCACCCATTTCATCACCATCGTTTTATGTGTTCCTCATCATCATCAATCGTCGTCGTCATCATCATCATCGTACATCATCATCGTTCATCATCTCATCATGATCATATCACCCCCCATCATCACTTATGTCATCATATCATCACATCAACCATCTCATCTTCAACATCCTCACCATCACCCATCATTCATCATTTCATCGTCATCATCATCACCATCGTCATATCATCAGCATATCAATCATCATCACACATCAAATCAAAATACAAATCAAATCAAAACATCTTTTTATCTCTGAAAAGAGAAAATTGCGTCCAGGGCCACGATTATAACATAGAACATTGACAACATAAACATGCAATAAAATACATGAACGTTTATAATATGATAGAGAGAATTAAAGGTATAGGAGGCACACATGCATGATTCATATTTAAAAGCACAATTTAAAATGCAAAGAGAGTGTATTGCTACCTAATTGAACAAAGACCAAAATCACAGCATAATCACCATCGTCATCATCATCATCATCTCACCATCATCACATCGAGTCACCATCATCACCAACCATAATCATCAGCAGCACGCAGCCAGACAGATCAGTCGTTGAGTACATCATCATCATCACCATCCTCTTCCTCCTCCTCATCCTCATCATCAGACCAAATCGTCACCACCATTCCCATCACACCCCATCACATCATCATCCACATCCATGAGGGCAGGTCAGGCCTTGGCCCTCCACACATTATTCCACACATAGAAATTCCTGAACAATGAAGAACGGAATCTGTAATACCAACCATTCACATTCTAAACATATACTACAACTATTGCTTGGTGCAAAGTTGGACAAAGCAAACTTGGAGGCCAATTACTGCTCAATCGTTTGTCTTAATTGTTAAAAACCCGTCAGAATTGCTCAATTTTGTCACGAAAAAAATGGGTTTACAATCATCTGTAAGTCAATAAAAGATGTGTAACATTTCTAACAACGAATAAAAAGTGTGTTATGAAAAGTGGCACCAATATAGATCCCAGTTCCTATATTGAGACACCTCTCTACATGTGCTGGGCCTAATCAAGACACGTAGTTTTCAAACAGGAGAACAAGAGAAACACCAAACTGAAACAGAAAGAACTGTGTTGTTCATCTGGACTTTATAATAATATAAGTCTGATGATTGCAACAATGGTGAAGAGAACCCAACGCAAAAAGGACATTAGGGTTCCCTAGCTAAACCTAACCCTTTAACTCTAACACCCAACGCAATAAAAAAAGGACATTAGGGTTCGCCTAGGCTAACCCTACCATAACCCTAACACCAAGCAATAAAAATGACATTAGGGTTCCCTAGGCTAACCCAACCCTAACACTAACACCAACACAATAAAAAGGACA
>JAGGCT020000035.1:1375020-1425308 GCA_017654935.2 Phymorhynchus buccinoides
ACAACAGCTGGTGTACGAAAGTCGCTTGTTCGTCCAGACCAATTTGTAGGTAGGACACAAGAAGTCATTTCCTTTGGTGGAAATAAGGAGGTTTTTCCTTTGGCGTATGTTGATGTTCAGACTGGGTTTTTTTCAGGTTCATTGATGTGTTGTGTGATTGATGACCCAGTCGCAGATCTCATTCTGGGTAATGTTGATGGGGTTGACCCTATTCCAGGCTTGATTATGTCTGATGTTTTTCCTGTAGCTGCTGCTGTGTTGACCCGAGGTCAAGAAAAAAGAGATGAAAAAAACAAAGACAGATTGACAGTACCTATTTCAGATTTGACATTGTCGACTGATGAACTTATTTCTTTGCAGAGTTCAGATCCGAAGCTGCAGAAATATCATGACATGGCTTCATCAGGGGAGACATTTTCTTCTGCTGATTGTTCGTACTCATTTCATGAACAACAAGGAGTGTTGTACCGTGTTTTTTGTAAAAACGATGTTGAGGTTACACAGGTGGTTGTTCCTGAGGATGTAAAGAACAAAGTTCTTTTCACGGCACATTGTGGAGTCCGAAAGACACTTGGACGTGTACAGAATCGTTTCTGGTGGCCGGGTATTTCCCGAGATGTTCGTCTGTACTGTCGTTCATGTGCTGTGTGTCAGAAGTGTTGTGCGAAAGGACGTGTGCCTGATGTACCTTTGTCTAAAATGCCCCGCATTGAACAACCATTTCAGAGAGTTGCGGTGGACATTGTTGGTCCGTTTTCTCCTCTTTCTGAGGACAAACACAGGTACGTTTTGACATTAGTGGATGTGGCGACAAGATATCCGGAAGCTGTGCCGCTAAAGTCCATTGACTCTGTGTCGGTGGCAGAAGCCCTCTTTGGTATATTTTGTCGTTTGGGATTTCCTTGTGAATTGTTGTCTGACAATGGGTCACAGTTCACCTCACACATGTTTCAGGAATTCCTCACGCTTTTGTCCATAAAAGGCGTACACTCGTCACCCTACCATGCACAGTCTAATGGGGTGGTGGAGAGATTTCATGGCACTATTAAACCCATGTTGCGCAAGCTGATGCAGAACAACCCTAAACAGTGGCATCGTTTGATACCAGCTTTGTTGTTTGCATGTCGTGAAATGCCAAATGCTTCCACAGGTTTTTCGCCGTTCGAGCTGATGTTTGGCAGGAGAGCCCGTGGTCCTGTTGATTTTCTCGCGGATGCATGGACTGGAAGTGAGAATGTGGATGAGGCAAAGCATGTTTGCGACTATGTATGTGATTTAAAAACCAACATAGCCGACATGTGTAAACTGGCTCAAGATTCTGCTGAGGACTCAGCAGCTGTACAAAAGAAGTACCGTGATCGAAAGGCTCGACCCCGTTCTTTCCAGGTTGGAGAGGAGGTGTTGGTGTTCTTGCCGACCACGAAGAATAAACTTCTATTGACGTGGAAAGGTCCATACAAAATAGTCGAGATTTTGGACTTTGACTACATTGTGGAAATCGCTGGCAAGAAAAAGATTTTTCATCCTAACATGCTTAAATCTTACTATCGTCGTGCTGTTGCCAGTACTGTTGTTGTGAATGGAGATGTCATTCCATTTGACTGCATTCTGTCTAACCAGTTTGATTTTCAGGATTTTGTTGAGTCTGACAGGAAAGCTCCAGTCTCTGTTCCAAGACCCATGTGTTCAGCGAATGCTTCCATAGCAGTCGTTGAATCTGTCATTCCTGAGGATTGTGTGGTGCTTCCTACAATGGACAGTGCGTCATCAGAGACGTACAAAGATGTAGTGTATTCTCATTCTTTGTCTTCTTCACAGAAAATAGAGATATCTGATGTCTTTTCTAGGTTTGTACCGATTTTGACCTCTAACCCTGGTTGTTGTACATTACCCATTGAACATCAGATACCATTGACATCTGAAACTCCTGTTTTTCGAAAACAGTACCCATTGCCGTTTTCTTCGCAGGAAACCATCAAGGAGGAGGTGTGTTCAATGTTGAATATGAAAGTCATTGAGCCGTCACAGTCTCCATATTCTGCTCCAGTGGTCCTGGTTAAGAAACCAGATGGTTCTACCCGTTTCTGTTGTGATTATCGTGAGCTTAACAAGGTTACTTGTGCAGACGCGGAGCCCATTCCTGATACAGATGATTTATTCATCAGATTGTCCAGGTCGAATTATTTCACCAAGATTGATTTGACAAAAGGATACTGGCAGATTCCAGTCTACGACGCGGACCGTCACAAAACCGCATTTCAGACTCCACTGGGTCTCTTTCAGTGGGTCCGGATGCCGTTTGGACTCGTCACAGCTCCGGCAACATTTGCGCGGATGATGAGAGCGTTGCAGTTGGGACAGCATGCTGTGTCATTCTTTGATGACATCATGATTCATTCTTTTGGATGGCAGGATCATCTTCGTGATGTTTGTGATGTGTTGACCAAGTTACAATGTGCAGGTTTGACGGCCAGACCAACAAAGATTTTTGCCGGTTTTCGGGAACTTGTGTTCCTAGGACATAAAGTTGGAAGTGGAATGTTGCGTCCTGAGGAGAAGAAGATTCATAAAATCTTGCACATTCCCACTCCTTCAACTAAAAGACAAGTTAGAGCATTGTTGGGTTTGGTTGGATATTACAGACATTATATCCGTGATTTTGCCACACTTACTGCACCTATCACCGACTTGTTGTCGGGAGCGAGTAAGAGGAAGTTTGTGTGGTCTGCTTTGTGTCAGACTGCCCTGGACGAACTTCAGCGTCAGTTGTCCAGTAGTCCAATACTACTGATTGCGGATTTGGACAAACCATTTGTTGTTCGTTGTGACGCAAGTTCTGTTGGTGTGGGTGGTGTGTTGTTGCAGGATCATGATGATGTGTTACATCCTGTTACATTTGTTTCGAGAAAGTTGTTGCCTCGAGAGACCAGATACAGCACAATTGAGCGAGAGTGTTTGGCTATAGTTTGGGTGATTACCAAACTGGGTCGATATCTGTGGGGACGATCTTTTGTGTTGCAGACTGACCACAGACCTTTAGTGTATTTGTGCTCTTCGGCGTTCAAGAACTCCAGGATCATGAGATGGTCCTTGGCGCTGCAAGAGTACAACTTCGTTGTGAAGTCAATCTCTGGCACAGAAGATGTTATCGCAGATTTTCTCAGTCGTTAACTAAGACTTGAGATGAAAGCTGATTTTGAGAGAATGTCACATTTTGATGATATTTTGTGTGTGGACTAAACTTAGTTGATGATTGAATCACCTAAAGTATTGCTGATATTATGGTTGTGCGTGTTCATATCACGTCGGATTAGTGGATTGAAAAAGTTAAGATGAACTTCTTGTGACGCATACGTTTTTGGATTTGTTATGTCCTTTGATATATGTCTATGTCGGGTATGACTGTGTTCATGACTTAAATTACTTCGTTAATTAGTTGGCTTGTGTGAATATTTCACATGTTTACATTGAATATTGGCATGGATAATTTGAATCAAAACGTTTGTATCATTATATGAATGATACTATGATGACTTTTTTTGTGCTGTATTAAGTCATACTAAATTGGTATTTAGTTGACTGAATATTTGAAAATATTGGGAAATTGGTTGTGCTTAGTTAAGAAATTGACATCTATGGATTTGCCTTTTATTGGTATGTTATTTTTTTATGCCTTGCCTGACAGACCTTTCCTAATGTTCCCAGTTGCTATATTTAAAGATCGCAAGCGTTCTTTTTTTTTGGGGGGGGGTACTGTCAGGAAAGGCATAATTCCGAAATAGACGATATAATATGTCAATTTATTAATGTATAAAATTTGGTAAATATATTATGTTGTAAAACTAAAATGCAAGTTGCAGATTTAAAAAGTAACTCCTTGTCGGAGATATACTTTACCCTTGGTAAAACCAAGTTTTGTAGAGCTGTTTCTTTATAACACGTGTAGCACGTGAATTTCGTAAACTTATTGGGTAACTCGCTCGACTGCTCACACAGCCAGCGGCCAAATAGGACACTGTCTGGTTGTGCACAGCACTGTGTCTGGCGATGTTAAGCTAGAAGGCTGCGCCCTTTTTACCAGTCGTTTTTTTAACCGGGTTTTTCGGAAGTCCGGGTAAAGTAAATTTTGGGTTGTTGTTTTCTAAATTGCTAGGATTTAAAGAAGTTTACTTATTTCAAAGTTGTATTTCATTCATAAAGTTTAAATTGGGTTTCTAAATTTTGCAGGGTTTTCAAAATTGTAGGTTTTTTTATTTACATTTGCAAAGACATTATGGTGTCTTAAAAATTGTATACTCTTTTTGAGAGAAAGTTACAGTTTCGGTGCTGGTGTGTTTGTCTAAAGTTCTAGGTTTTGTAAAGGCCAGTACATGGTTAAACACACTCACACCGAAACTAATCACGGAAAATTCTGTCCGCGAAGCTAATTCAAGTAGGGCTAGAATATTGACAGCCTTTTCAGTTCCCTTGCAGGGTGTGTGGCCCAGTCCCCCCTGTAACCCCTTCCTGTTGGGTGGACCTTCGACCTGTGGAGCCGGAGAGAGGAAGGGAGACCTGTAACCCCTTCCTGTTGGGTGGACCTTCGACCTGTGGAGCCGGAGAGAGGAAGGGAGACCAGCCTCGCGCTTCTGAGGGAGCCGCTGGTTGAGTGTTGGTGCCAAGGACACCAACGGACTTGTAAACGTTTGGGTGGAGAACGTTTGGGGAGGAGGTGCAACCAAGTTTGTGACCTCGGTGGAGAAGACGGTGCTTCGCGGAGACAGATAAGTTTTTTAGTTGGTGTCACGAGGAACGGTGTGTTTGTAAAAATTATCCTGTCAGTGCCTGTCCCAAGACGAACATTTTTTTACTCATACAAAGGGACCAAAGTTGTTCTTGTTTAGCTTAAGAATAAAGGGGTGATAATCGGAAAGTTGTGTTAGTGTGTTAAAGTCCAAGTTAAACTCTGGTTAAGAACGCGCGTGGATGAGAGAGAGACAAAGTGTGTGAGTTTGTTTCAGTTTCTTTACACAGATGCATAGGTACGAATGCTATACTACAAAAAATGGGTGTGACTGAAAATGACCATTGTAATTTTTGTAATATTTCGAAGGATAATATTATTCATATGTTCTGGCAATGTGCATTGAGTGTTGTCCAAGGCTTTTGGAAAGGGTTGGTCGATTTAATGAATGAGAAGTGTTTAAATGCGCAAAATATGTATTTGACACCTATTTTAATATTATTTGGTCATGACAAAAATGTACATATTGATAAGATTGTATACTTCATAATACTATATGCCAAACAGTTCTTGTACAAATGTAAACTTAACAAGCGGGTTCCGGAGTTACAAGGATATCTAAGAATGTTGAAATGCAGGTATCATATTGAAGAATATATTGCTAAAAAAAACTTTAGGCACGATACGTTTGTTTTGGAGTGGTTTCCATATAAATCTCTGTTCGTCAATGAAGATTAAACCGCATTGTGCAATCAATTAGTTATATTCAGGCCCTAAAGAACGAGTCTCTGTCACAACGTTTCATCTATGTATAAATTATACCACCCATAAACATCTGTTTGGACCAAACATTGTAGAGTGAGCACTGTCAGTACACAACTACGCATTACTTTGATGGTTGTTATTACTAGTGAGACAGCCTATGTGTGTTATTGTAACCTATGTTTGACAGTGTACTTTATTATGCTTTGTTGTTTGTGTAGGCAACGCTCTGTTCGTATTTTTATCCGTTTTTGTTCATTTTGTTTTCCACATGTTAACTTGATATGTAACAAGCTTAATTGCAAGCTTCTTCTCCTTATTTTATGTGTTTCTATGTGTTGTTGTACGCATTGACTAAAAATTTTAAAAAAAGAAGAGTTTTACAGATCAAATCGAAGTAAAATCTTCAAGGAGTTGATGAATTTGTCTTCATCATAATATACCAAATCGAAAGATAAAAAACCCCAAAAAACCACAAACTTTTGGGAAGTTGAAATCCCCATTATGCAGACAATGTCATTAAAAAGCAGTAAATTTAATCAATTATGTGTAGTACTTCAATTAAAGGCACAAAAACGTCAGCGATAGGTGTATGCATAAATTTCAGCTTGTGAAACAAAAGGAACATTAGAAAACGTATACAACACACAAAAAGAAATATCAGTTTTGAAAATGTTTGCCAGCACCAATTTTCCACCAGCTGACCATTGTTGTTATACAAGTTCAAGCACATGCTTTATAATTAGAGCAGATCAAACTGGTCAAAATTAGTGTGTTTTTTAAATTGCATTGGTTTCTTATTACCAGCTAGTATCAAGCATGACAATTATTCACATCTTGTTTATAATTTTATAAAACCCTATTGTATTACCTCTTGAATATCATATTAATATAAATTGCCAATTTAAATGATATGTACATTGAAAGGCGTAGCGCACGTACACAGTACATCTGGATTTTCCGTGTGGAAATAATCAATAAGTAAAAGAAGGAAAGAAAAAATATGCGGATTAGGGGAAATACAGACAGGTGCACCTATTTTTTCCTTCTTTCTTTTATTTATAGCTTATGGGACACAGGACATTTTCTTATCGACTCGCTAACAGGGAAAGGAGATGAGAAAATTTGAGTTGTTCTTGTATGTTAAAAAATATTAGAACCGAAATCCGTCAAGTCTGCAAAAATTCACTTGTGCAATGCTTCAGAATTTGTTTTTATGACGAATTTTCTGGAAACAGCAAAGGGAGGTAAAGCATTAGCAGAAATTGCGCCCCTTAACTATCAACCAATCACAAAACAAGAAAACCTAAACCTTGATTTGTTTCGGCGTAACTATATCAGATGAAATCATCTTATTATTCAGAGAAATAACATTTTGTACTGCTTCTGTGAAGTAAATGTTTACTATTTTAGATTATTAATTTTTATTTTAAACTTGGGGAGAGATGTGTTGTTTACTAGTATAAGAGTTAACACCCTTGGCGCCGAGATACGCGCGCGCACTCCCGCCCCTGCATCCAAGAAGTCCGCTATCTAAGAAGTAGCCAATGTATCATCAATAAACATATTGCATACACACGAGCTGTGTTTCCATGTGTTCCTATTGACTGAAAGACACAATGATAAGCACTTCACCTGGTTCAACAAGAAAGTGTCAATATCAAGTCAGTCTTTCTCTCTCTGTCTGTCTCTCTCTCTCTGAGTGTGTGTGTGTTTGTTGAAGTGGTATTGCTAACCGCCGTTTTGTCCAAATTCCGCCATTTTGTCTATAGACAAAACGGCGGGGGTAGAACCGCCGTTTTGTCCAAATTATAATAGAAAATTTGGACAAAACGGCGGTTCAACAATCCGCTGTTTTGTCTATAGACAAAACGGCGCCCGATTTTGAACCGCCGTTTTGTCCAAATCAAAGTTGGAGTTATAAAAACTCATTCTTGACAAGTTCTCTTCCTTTTTATAATCTTTGAAAATGAATAACAAGCTGACTACTGACACTGGTCACTTTGGCCTAATTTTACCGTTTGAATGCAAATTAGTGTATTAGGAGATCATATGAACAATTGTTGGTGTGGTTGACCAGTGGTCAGTGTTACTGACCAGTGGTCACTTTGGCCTGTTTTCACTGTTTGACTGCAAATTAGTGTATTAGGAGTTCAAATGAACATTTTTTGTGATTGACCAGTGGTCAGCATCACTGACTTGACTGGTCATTTTGGCCTATTTTCACAGTTTGACTGCAAATTAGTGTATTAGGAGTTCAAGTGAATAAGGCTTGATGTGGTTGACCAGTGGTCAGTGTCACTGACCAGTCAGGTCACTTTGGCCTATTTTCACTGTTTGACTGCAAATTAGTGTATTAGGAGTTCAAATAAACAAATTTTGATGTCGTTGACCAGTGGTCAGTGACACTGACCACTGGTCAACCACATCAACAATTGTTCACATGATCTCCTAATACACTAATTAGCATTCAAACGGTAAAATTAGGCCAAACTGACCACTGTCAGTGACACTGACCACTGGTCAACCACATCAAACCTTGTTCATTTGAACTCCTAATACACTAATTTGCAGTCAAACAGTGAAAATAGGCCAAAGTGACCACTGGGCAGTGACACTGACCACTGGTCAACCACATCAACAATTGTTCATATGATCTCCTAATGCACTAATTAGCATTCAAACGGTGAAATTAGGCCAATGTGACCAGTGTCAGTGGTCAGCTTGTTATTCATTTTATTTAACAAAGATTTTTAAAAAAATGAGAACTTGTCAAGAATGAGTTTTTATAACTCCAACTTTGATTTGGACAAAACGGCGGTTCAAAATCGGGCGCCGTTTTGTCCAAACCGCCGTTTTGTCCAAACCGCCGTTTTGTCCAAACCGCCGTTTTGTCTATTGTTGAACCGCCGTTTTGTCCAAATCATAATACAAAATTTGGACAAAACGGCGGATCTAGCCCCGCCGTTTTGTCTATAGACAAAACGGCGGAATTTGGACAAAACGGCGGGCAACAGCATCACATTACAAGCCAATTGAAAAGGAAATTGTACAGTTGTATGGAATAGATCTATATCTATGGATTAAAGGCCCTTGATAAACTATAAACTAACTCTCTCTCTCTCTCTCTGTGCATGCGTGTGCGCACATGTGTTTTTATTAGTGTGTGTGTGTGTGTGTGTGTGTGTGTGTGTGTGTGTGTGTGTGTGTGTGTGTGCATATAAATCAAATAATTATCTCTTTAAATATATGTTATGAAATAAAAGAAATTGCTTTTGCTACACATAAGTTTCTCTTTGCTACACATAAGTTTCTCTTTTGTGATAATCAGTGTGTGTGTGTGTGTGTGTATGTACGTGTGTTTGCGTGCGCGTGCGCATGCGCGTGCGCGTGTGTGTGTGTGTGTGTTTGTTCATTTATTATTTTTATATTTAGAGTGAATCACTCCATCACCTATTACTTCTGCTATGTAAAAAAATTGAAACCCAAAATAAAAGGTTTAATAACACAAAACACAGAGCAAAAACAACATAACATCTTTGTCACTATATCTGAGTATCACCTCTGCCGAATTGATTCAGCTTGAATTCCGTTTTACTAATCCTTCATTACTTGTTTAATAATTTATGAATTAATTAATTTATTTGTTGTCCATTTTGATGTAATGACACAATGCGGAGCTTTCAACTAAGTTTCAAGATGTTAAAAGTAGGCCTACTTAATTCATGCTTACAGCTAACATTATTCTTACTGCTACATGATGTTCTACATAATATATGCAAAATTTGTAATTATTATCATATATCAACAAAACATAAAGAGAACACACACAGACACAGAAACCGACGCACACGCACACGCACATGGAGAGAGAGGGGGAAGACAGAGGGAGAGAAAGAGAGACAGAGAGAGGTGGGGGGAGGGAGACAGACAGAGAGAGAGAGAGAGAGAGAGAGAGAGAGAGAGAGAGAGAGAGAGAGAGAGAGCAACTCTTTAAGTTGTTAAAAAATATTATTTCACAATTATTCAATCTTGTCAATTACAGACAGAAGCATTACTAAAACATGTGCCATGAACAAGGAGAAGATCTGATGTTTCCTGCTGCCTAAGAGGACGTGCTGGAGCCTTGCTAGAATGCAAACTTGGCTGTAGAACAACATATTGATGAGTGAATAGGAAGTTCTGAACACTGAAGAACACTGTGATGCTTTGGTTGAAAATTAATGGGCCTGCTTCCACCAACGAGTACATATGCTTTTTGCCAGTTACCCAATCCGCTAAAAAGAAAGAAAAGGGGGACATTTTGATTTTATTGAAATTCAAAATATTTTGTTTACACAAGACAAATCCATGTTTGCTCACAGAAAATAATTAAAATGTCACATTTACCATGTTTCCAATTAAAATTATGTAGAGACTACAAATCGATAGAAATGATTAGACTTATTTTCTCCACCATAATGCATGGATGAAAAAGAAAGACAGAAATCATGATGGTTTACAGCTCTGAGTTTACTATCAAGAGCAAGCATACTTGGTATGATTTTGTTGTTTGTTTTGTTTAACTTACTGGTTTATAGTAATACAAATCACCTGATGTTGAAAATCTATCAACAAAAGTACTTTTTGCACTGCTTTGATCAATGCATCATCATCATCATTATATATATAGTAAAAAGCCAAGTGTCCGTCCGTGTGTGTGTGTGTGTGTGTGTGTGTGTCTGAAACACGAAACAGGCCTTATATCTCCGCCGTTTTTCGACCGAATCGCTTCAAATTTGCTGTGAGCCCTCACGGGGCGATGGCAACGGCAACCGAGGCGGCCGTGTCATTTGTGCGGTTTCGCAAATGCGCGAAACGCGCATCCGCCGGCCTCTCAGCGCCCGTATCTCCGGCGTTTCTGGGCTGATTGCCTTCAAATTTGGCAGGAAGATGACCGGGGCCAGGGACTATCCATGTGCCAAACTGGAAGCGGATCGATTCATAAACGCGTGCTAAACGCCGCTTCACCTTTTTACAAATAACTCCGCTGTTTCATAACCGAATCGCTTCAAATTTGCTGTCAGGCTTGCTATGGCCAGGGTAAAGCCTGGCAGGAAATTTGAAGAGAATCAGGAGAGCGCTTCACTTTCAGAGCAGCGCCAACGGGAAACTGGGCCTTATAACCGGCCTCTCGACGCCTGTATATCCGGTATTTCTGGGCGGATTGCCTTCGAATTTGGACGGTAGATGACCAGGGATGTTGACTATCTGTGTGCCAAACCGGAAACGAATCGATTCAAAAACTCGCGCGATATACGCCGCTTCACTTTTTCACAAACCACGGCGTAACCAGAACCGACATTGACTCGAGATTTGGAACGTGCATGACCAGGGATCGTGACTATCGTCGCGCAAAATTGCAACAGCATCCGTTCATAAACATGCGCGATATGCACCGATTAAATTTTGCGAATTCGGCGAAACGGGATTCGTCCAAACGTGCTATTATTAAGATAATTCATCCTATTTCAGGCCCCCCCCGCTCGCGCGGCAACTAACACTTTACCCACAAAGCGCACGAGCTGTGAGCGTCGAGGGGGGGGATAGGAGGGGGATGGGGGTTGAGGGGGGGAGGGAGGGGATGAGGGCTGGGGCTGGGGGGGGGGGCTGGAGGGGGGGGTGTGCGGGGCGAATATAGGGGTGGTAGACCCCCCCCCCTAGGGATACAGGTAGGCGGGGGGATGTCTTCTGTACAAATAGTTCCCTCACCTTCTGGAAGTTTTGTGCTTATAACTACCTCTAATCTGTCAGTCTCTTTGATTCTGCCTTTTCCCTTTGCATGCTGTTATCTACTATCGTTCTGCCTTTCCGGTCCATTCTCCTGCCTTTTTTCAAGAAATACTTTCAAAAAGATTTCCTCTAGCCGAAGTCAGACATGCTGGGCCTAATTATTCTTACTTAGGCGCATAACAGCAGCATGATGCATCTATGTTCATAATTGACAGGAACATGCCTGAACGACCGAAGAAGAAGAAGAACGAAGAAGAAGAAGAAGAACTACAACTCTCTCTCTATAGCCTGAGTCGAAAAAAAAGTGATGTTAGCAGGGGGGGGGGGGGGGGGGGGGGGGGGGGGGGGGGTGCGCGCATGCGCGCGGTCAAAGTTTAAATCATTATGAAACTCTTTCTGGTATAGGTCAAGATGTGCCTGTCGCATGAAAATAGGTAGCTCGTAAAAATAAGTAGCTCGCTACTATGAGAGTCTGTATTTGCGACAACCACAAATTTCACTTTTTCTGTACTTTAACCATTTACCTAACCCTAACCCTACAAAAAAGTGAAATTTGTGGTTCATGCTCAATGTCGCAAATAAACACTGTCATAGGTAGCGAGCTACTTATTTTTACGAGCTACCTATTTTCATGCGACAGTGCCAACCCCCTACATTTCTTGGTTAATCTCTGTCTCTCTCTCTCTCTCTCTCTCTCTGTCTGACTGTGTCTGTCACCGTGCCTGCTCTGCAGGCGGAGGACGTTAAACAAATTTTCACGGAGGGGCGGCAGTGGAGATTACAACGGGATGAGACTACACGTATCTGTATTATTAAAAAATCGGGACTTTACTGGTTTAGCACTGCCTCCGGGCATTGCCTCCTGTATTGTTCCTACAATCTTTGTATTTACAAATGCCCCACATGCTGAAAGGCCGAACTAAGTTAAGGCTTTCAGTTCGTTTTTCTTTTTTTGTCCTTTGCAGATCTACGATCGCAAAGGAGTATGTTTTCGTTCGGGTTTGTTTTTTTTTGTTCGTTTCTTTGTTGTTCTTTTCTGTCTGTCCCAAGGATCTCCTGGACCGCTTAACCGAATCGCTTCAAATTTTGTGTGGTGGTGTGTCCCAATATTAAAAAATCGGGACTTTACTGGTTTAGCACTGCCTCCGGGCATTGCCTCCAGTATTGTTCCCACAATCTTTGTATTTACAAATGCCCCACAAGCCGAAAGGCCGAAGAGGGCGTAAAACCCTGTAGGGGCGCGGGGTGGGGGTGGGGGTGGGGGGCGGTGGATGGTTGGGGGGGGGGGGGGTGACGGAGAAGTACGAGTGTTTGTGTTCTTTTTGTTGTGGGTTCGAGATTTACCAAAACGGACCTACAATGGTTGAACCACAGATTAAGAACCTCTCTGGTTGAAGCAAGTAGGCTTTCAGTTCGTTTTTCTTTTTAGTCCTTTGCCAATCTACGATCGCAAAGGAGTATGTTTTCGTTCAGGTTTGTTTCCTTTTTTTGTTTGTTTGTTGTTCTTTTCTGTCTGTCCTAAGGATCTCCCGAACCGCTTGACCGATTCGCTTCAAATTGTGTGTGGTGGTGTGTCTCTATGAAAGGAAGGCATCCGCACAAAACTTTTTGCTGCCCTGACCTTGACCTTGGCGTGTGAACTTGAAAACCGAAAATCGTTAAGGGGCCATACTTCCACACCGCAGGTCCTAGAGTCTTGAAACTTAGCATGGAGGTACTTTCGCTTATGGCCGTTTTGATAATGGCGTACCAGTCAAGGTCAAGGTCAGGGAGATCGGTACGCCTTGAAAGTGGTAGGGGTCTAATAATTGGGTTTTTCTGTCCCACGCATATCTTCCGACCCGCTTCATCAAATCGTTTCCAATTTTGTGTGGTGGCGTGTCACCATGAGAGGAAGGCATCCGCGCATAAAGTATCACCGTCGTGACCTTCACCTTGGCGTATGACCTTGAAAACCGAAAATCTTTAAGGGGCTATAACGTCCACACCGTTGGTCTTTGGGACTTCAAACTTGGCATGTAGGTACTTTGGCTTATGGTTGTTTTGATTGCATGCCGATCAAGGTCAAGGTCAAGGTCAAGGTCATGGAGATCGGTAGGCCTTGAAAGTGGTAGGAGACTAAACATTGGGTTTTCAGCCACAAAAGTAAAAATATAATATTTCGCGGACCCGGCGAAACCGGTACTCAGCGTTACCAATACTAGGCGTTACCAGTACGGGGCGTTGCGCTAGTGTTGATTAAAAGACTTAACTTATTGCAATTTAGGTGCTCAACAAGCTTAAAACTTAAATCCAGTTGTCTCCCTGGAAGGAAATTTGCACTCCATCAGTGTTTTTAAGTTGAACATGAAATATTTGAATATTGTTATCATTAATACCTTGAAATCGTGCAAAATAATACATAATTTCCCTTTAATAAAGTGAAAATATCACTATCGATATTGATTATAGGTTGTAAGTTGTCCCTCTTTGTACCGCCATAGTGCGCACTTATGTTTGAGGACTTTTCAGATTTGGATTCAGCACGAAAAATACATCTAGAATCAACATTTGATTTGTCATCTTCCCTAAATGTGAACCAACGAAAAAATGGTGCCTCAAAATAGGCAGTGTCCTATGGTCTACTACTGATTGATTATTTCTGCACGGACAATCCAGATGTACTGTGTACGTGCCCTAAAACAAACTTACCTCGGCTGAAAGGCTTGGTGTCTGGTCTTGCATTCAGAATTTTAAGTTCTGCCCTGGCACAACATGACCATGACCTGAAATGCACAATACTATGGTAAGCATTTAAAAACCTTTGGAATAAGCAAACCAATTTCTAAGTATATATGATGCATCACACAGCAAATTAATGGAATTTTACAAAAAAGCTTACTAAAATAAGCTAAAATATGCTGTTATTTGTTTATTTGTTTGATGTTGGGGGGGGTTCAAAGCACACAAAAAAGAATTTGTAAAAAGAATATTAATTAATAAGAAATAAATATGTGCCTTATTGCAATAATTCCAAGGATATTGTTTTAAATTTCAACTTATGGTAACCGTTTTGAGCCTTCTTCTCATTTATATATTTTAAAAGTAAAATTATGAAAAAAAGAAAGAAAAACAGCAGCCTGAATGACATGAGATATATTCCAAAAGAGGATTAAAAAGGTCTTTGTATTCCCAATCCAAGTTCTGGCATCAGAATAGTCTTAAGTTCATTCGTTTGAAAACCGCAGTAAAAGAGCCATCAAGGCTCTAAGCTGAAGAGGGACAACACTCAAATGAGTTCCCAAGATCATCAAAAACGTTTATTATAGGAGAAATCGCTTTAAAATGTTATTTAACCGAAAAGATAATACTGAATAAAAAGGCAAAACTTCTGACAAGAGAAGCCAATCGTACGTCAGAAATTCTTAATCCTCTTAAATTTGCAGGTCCTCTGACAATTCTGATGATGCCTGAAGTTACATCTAAAAGCACTTACTTTGAATCAGATTCTGCATTGCACTGAAGATAAAAGCCCAAGCTTTTCTGGCGGTCTGCTTTTTGACTGTTTTTTGGCCTGACCAACATTTTCCTGCGACAGACCTCATTGTACAGAACTTGTATGAAATTGTAGGGGAACAAATAAAAGAAAACACACAAAAAGCATTTTCAGCTTAGTGACATAAAGGAACAGGTATAGTTTAAAAAATGGCCAAAATATGTTTTGAAAAGTTCATAATTGTAGATGAATCATTGTTGCATCACACTGTAAAAGATTTTTTTAATAATGAAACAATAGTTTTCATGAAATTCAGTGTTAAAAGGGGTATAATCAGGCAACAAAAAACAAACAAACAAACAAAACGAAATGGTAAAAACTGAAGGAGAGAGACATGCCAAAAAAAAGGTTATTTTTTAAGCATTTTTCAAATAAAATTTTAAAGAAAAGAAAATTACATCAAAACTAAGTTTCATTTAATACAAATCAGTATTGTTTCTATAATGCAGCATGCATTTAGCACATTCCTGCCAAAATTGAAGTCTGTGACTGAAGAATTACATGATATAAAAATAAGAAAAAATGTTTTTGTTTAACTATGCCTGCCCCCTTACGGATATTGCAAATATGCAAACTCCAGCAAATATGCAAAAGGTGTCAAACACTCTGCCAGGAAGTACCTGCAATCAAGATTTGTCGGAAAATAATATTACACTCTTAATCTTAACTCTAAAGTAATGCAAAACTACATAAAGCAAACTGAAAATTACACATATACACTATCTGTATCTAACTGAAAAATAAAGGGTATTTAAGGAGAAGGTACCTTTGAGCTGTGAACTTCGACGTTTCGTGCCCTAGGCACTTAGTCATGAAGTGAAGTAGTAGAAAAAGTTGACAGGTCGAAGTTCACAGCTCAAAGGTACTTTTTCCTTTACCCTTTATTTTTTTTATTATCCAAAAGGTACAACAGTCAACATTTCATCATCCATATCTGTATCTGAAAAAAAAGTGTACACATATTTAGCAGTTAACGCTAACTTTGAGTAATGTTCGTGTTCCAAAAAACAAAAACAAAACAAAAAAGTTATATAAATTGTGCTGATTTACTTTTTCTCCCAATGGGGGAGGGACAGTGCCTTATGCAAAGACAGCTGTTTCGATCTTTCGGCCTTCTATATATATAGTTTGCTTTGATAAAACTTTTTTGTGTCCAATGTCTGTATTTGTGAACCTCAGAAACAAACTCAGAAAAACTTTAACTTTACGATTTGTTCTGTGTTCTGAAAACAAGAAAATAATAAGTAAATAATGTGCTGATTTACTTTTTCTCCCAATGGGGGAGATAGACAATGCCTATGCAAAGACAGCTGTTTCATCTTGTGAAAGACTCTTCAGTCTGCATGTCGGCCTGCAAAGAATGTCCACAGTGAAGGTTCAAACTGAGCAAGAAGCCTTTCTACATACATATATATTCACCGAGATTTTTCTTTTATATATATATATATATATATAACACAAAATGAAAAAAAACCTCCAACAAATCCGTGGTGGTTCTATTTTAATACAAGCTTTCGAGAGGGTGTCCTCTCTTCCTCAGGAATGACACACTGGTAAAGAGAGTCACACGTAAACAAACAAAATAATGACGTACAATGATGACCCTACATAGCAACAACACTGACGTAAAGTTATGAATGATCATTGCTTTGCTTACGTTTCTTTTCATATTGATATCTTTTTTTAAAAACATAATCATGAAGTTTGTGTAGTTAAGCTTAATACATGGATGTTAAAATGAATGTACTCTAAACATTGGCCTTATTCACAATCTCAGTGAATATATATATATATATATATATGCAAAATTAACTCCCAAAACAGCCTTGCTGACAAGTCACAAGGAATTATTTGACATCCACTCACCATGGAAGATCCCTGACCATGCAAGCTGGGCTCTGAGCAGATTCTTTGAAATTGCTGATGTTCTCAACAGTGTACTTCAAAGTGGCTTCTGGTCGACTGCCATCATCTATCATGGTTTAAAAATGATCAAATTGTAGTTTGCGCATAAAAAGTCTGAAAACTTTAATTGAAACAAATAACCCAAACACCTGTCCTCCTACGATGCTGGCAATAATGTATTGGCAACGTCATGGCGCACAGCTGCACCCAAGGCAGTAGAGGAGTTAATTTGTCAATATCAGTTTTGGGCAGAAAGATGTATGTTGCATGTCCTATCTATAATTTAAAACATAAACAAAACCATGACCAACAAAGATATTCAAATGCCATTTGTCTGTACATCATTATTATCCTTGTATATAAACATGTACATTATGGATGTAAAATTTCAATGTCATTAAGTTGAGTAGCTTCTAATTACCGATGCCAAGATGTTTTTTTGACTGACCGCGTGCATGCTGAGGGGTGCCGTCCACTTCGCCTATGCACGCTACGCCTAATAATAATAATAATACTGAACATTTATATAGTGCTTTACTCCCTTTGCAGGCAGCTCAAAGCGCTTTACATAGCCAATAAAACACAAATAAGTTAACATTATACACATAAGACTCACTACAATCAAATCAAATATACATAAAATAATATTATTTAAACATTTAAGCCCTGTTCATAACCACAAAATTTTAAACAATATTACAATATTATAAGAAAAGAAACAAAATTGCAAGGGAAATCAAAGTTCATGAGCTACGTTATTGCGCAAACACACACACTAATAGAGAAGCACACAGTCACACACCACGCACGTGTACGCACACACACACGCGCGCGCGTAATAATCAATGGGCATTCACTCACACACACACACACACACTTCACGCGTGCGCATGCACGCACACGCGCACGCACCGATCCCATTTCAACCACCTCTACTTGCACGCAAGCACACATATCCATGATTCAGGTTCTGAAACAGAAGCATGTGGATTTAAGGTAAGATGTGAGCGGTTAGTGGTATGAAGCATCAAAGAGGTGAGTTTTCTCTGAAGTCTTGAAAGACTGAACTGTGGAAGAATGGCGAACACTGTGTGGTAAGCCATTCCAGACTGAAGGAGCAGAGTGTGAAAATGAGGATTCCCCAAAGGATTTTGTTTTAACCGGAGGAGTAGAAAGCAGGTGTGAATCGGAAGAAGATCTGAGCTGGCATGCAGGGGTGTAAGTTTGAATGATATTGATAAGATATTGAGGGCAGTGCCATTGACAGAGTTGAAGGTGAGGTATGCATGCAACTTTGTATTGAATGCAAGCGGAAATAGGAAGCCAGTGAAGAGTGTGGAGTAGTGGGGTAATGTGTACTTTCCTTTTAGTTTTGAAGATCAGTCTTGCTGCTGCATTTTGAACTTTTTGAAGTTTTTGGATTAGAGTTTGAGGGCAGCCATATAACAAAGAATTGATGTACGTAATCTGCCGCTTCATTTGCATTTATTGTCGGCTGTGTCGTTTTACCCACACTAGTGTCTCGTTTTGCTTTTGCCCACCAAAAGTTAAGATTTTTTCTCTCTTTGTTTTGAACTTAATGGTTTTATTAAGCCAAGAGCGCAGTGCAATTAGAACGAAGGTTTCTCTCTCTCTCTCTCTATGAGATAACATGTCAATAAAAATGTGTGTGTGTGTGTGTGTGTGTGCGTGCGTGCGCGCGCGCGCGCGCGCGCGTGCGTGTGTGTGTGTGCTTGCGTGTGTGTGTGTGTTTGTGTGTGCTTTTTTTTCTTCTTTTTTTTTGCATGCATGTTTCTGAGTTCTTTAGTCTGTTTTGATTGTAGTTTATTTGTGTGGTTGTTTATCGTTTGATTGTTGTTTGCTTGCTTGCTTTGTCCGAGGACCTGATGAAAAAAAGCCATATTTTGTGCTTATTTAGTTATCCTCAATAAACATTCGAGTTTCATTCGAGTCTCTCTCTCTCTCTCTCTCTCTCTCTCTCTCTCTCTCTCTCTCTCTCTGAGTCTCTTTAAAAGTAGACCATTACAACTTTTAGGAGCACCTTAATATAGCCGGCCATCGAAAGATTTAAAGAATTTTTTCTCTGAAAATGAGGCCACGCACTTGCATGGATTTAACATAACTTAGTGAAGACAGTTTAAAATGTCAAAGCAAAATGAATACATAATCATTTTGCTTTACTATACTTTTGGTTTTACTATTTTTTTTAATAGTAACACTAACAGTACTACATGTATTCCTGTTCTTTGTCAATGGCTATTTGGAATTGACGATGTTCTTAATTAAACAGTTTAGTATATATGGTTCTGTTTTGTGGGTTGTGTCATTATTTAGGTGAAACAAGACTACTTATCAGTTAGTCAATGAAACGTGAGTTGGCGAAACGCACGTAGGCGAACAGAGTTGCACCGTATGTGAGTGTCCAATAGGGCATTAATGCTGCGTGCCGGCGAACTTGAATTTCACTGAGTTGAATTTAGTAAGTTGAATTAGAAAGGTCAGTGTAACTCGGGCAGAACGAGCGCGGGCAAATTAGTAGTCTAGTATAGAGAACGAACACTTGTGACAAATGCCCTACTGATCATGGGAAAACTACTGTATATATCTCAACAAAATTGGATACATGAATAAAGTATCAGCTAAGGAGTTCACTTTTCAAAAATGAAGATAATCTGTCACGTAGACCTTTCTGACACTATATTATTTTATTAGAACAATTAATAATTATTAGAACAATTAATAATACTGCATTTAATTTATAGGCATACAATGCTGCTCATTAGTTATGTGCTAAAAATAGTTATCAGGGATGTGCATTCACTCTGATAAAACAATCTCTGGAACGTCTCCAAATATGAAGCTCTAAAACCTAAAGAGAAAAAGACAACCGACGCTGACAGAGTCATACTAGGCCTTACCTACTACCCCCACACCATCCCAGTCAAAGACATTCTGTGTGGCTACTTTCACAACTTAATCTAAAGGAAGATGAAGCCTTGAAGGACACACCTTCAGCCAACCACCATTGGTTGCGTTCAAAAGAAACAAGAACCTTGAACAGAGTTGGAGACCACCTGATACACACTTTTCCTTCCACTTTCCTTGCCCCACCACCCAGCCAGTGCAGAAAACCCAAAATGCAAAAACTGCTCTTTCATCAACCCAACTGCAACAATCCAGGGCCACCCAAGAAGACTTTCCAGATTAAGTTGCTCATAATTATGCCAAACCCAAAATATTGTTTACATACTTACCAGCAGACTTTGCCACAAAATGTATGTGGCTAAGATGTACAGATCTTTGAATGAGCGTTTTAAAGAACACAGAGATAAGATATTGTGACGTAAGTGTCCCGCGCGACCCACTTTCTCCGTTTCTTATCTACACCCCCCCCCCCCCCCTTTCTTTTCTCGGGCCGCCACTTTAATTGCCATCCACCATCAAACGGACGCCGATTAAGGCATTTGTCTCTTTGAAGCCCGATCTACCTTCCCATCACGAGAAAGTGACATCAACATTCGGCTCCCTTTGAAGACAACTAGTCCTTTCCTATCACAAGCAGGATAGGAATGTCAGCATGTGATAAGGATGTAACCGGCGCGTGATTGTTCGGTACTAGTATGCATAAAATTATAGGACATCATCTTGTGACGTGTCAACTGCTATAAACCAATCACAGGCTTTCATTGTTTGAAAGTGAAGGCTATAATTTGAGTAGTGAGAAAAAGTTAGCTTACACATACTTTCACACAAGACGCTGAAACCTAGCTGGAGCAACATTGCAGACTCAACCTCTCTCCCAGCCAGTCTTTATAGCCCAACTAGTGAGTATTATTGATGGCTGGTGATTGAGATTTGGTTTGTTTGATCCTAGTTTTGATCTAGATCCTATGTTCAATGATGAATAAGGAGTAGATAGATACGTTATTGACTAACCCTTTTGTCTATTTTTAGTAGGAAACCTGTGGGTTGCAATCTTGCACTTTATGATACCATTCCTTTCCAGGTGTTGGATGGAGAGTGATGTTGGCTTGATCACCTTTTATGTTTTACTGATCTCAGTTTGTTAACTGAAATTCAGATTATGTGTTCTTAGTGCTATTGTACAAGGGAAGCCTTCTAGCCGGTTGGGATTCACTAATTCCCTGCCGACTGAAGCCCCTTGTCTCTAAGCCATAGAGACCTACATCCACCTTCTCCTGTGATTATCAGCAGGGCATCGTGGGCCGGACGATCATCCCGGACTCACAAGCACCAAGACGGGAACGCCGCCAAGACGACCCGCACCCAGAATCCGCGAGGAGACCACGCCTGAACCGTGCCATCCCGTGAAGCCGTAACCGGAACGACTGGGAGCTACTCTCACCTGACGAGCAAGCCCAGCCGCCCCAGCACTCGCTGATCACTACGGAGGAACTTGACAGCAGCTAAGTCCCCCGGACCGCGCCAATCATTTGAACTTTCCCCCTGGCACTGAAGACACTAAGTGACCCTTCCTGCTTGGGGCTAACCTTCTAGAAAGACAAAAGTCTTGTAAATCCTTTCGGATTTCATTGTCATTGTTTTTTCATTCATATTTTGTTTTGGCGCCATTGAGCTGCTTTATTATTATTGTTGCATAATCTTATGCAGATTTTGTGAGTAAATAAAATACAAGTGTCAAATAATCCTGAACCCTTTGGTCAGACTGATGAGAGTGGGAGTCTTGTAATTTCATGTAAAACCCTACTTCTCTCTGTCTGCCATTAAGAGCAAATCAACCACTTGTATTTCTTACAATCATACGAGCCAGAACCCGGGCACAAATATAAATTTATTAGATGAAAAGGGGCCGGGAAAGTTGCTCATCTCCCATACCCTAGAGAAGTGGGCTAAAGGCAAATTTTCTACTTGAAAATTTAACACACTAAAAGTCTTCCCTAGAGGCTTAGCCTTTTAACCCATTACCTCGTCACAAGCGGTAGGGTGGAGGTGGCGTGAGGGCTGTTTGACTGAAGTGGTGTTACTCACCTTAGCTTAACCCCTTTACTGCCACCAACGTATTATGTACTGAGGTGATGACATCACTGATGATGCCATCAGATGAAGAGGAATAACCCTGGTATGCTGGCTTTTGCTGTGACACAGTCAAGAGAGTTATCTCCCCAGATCATGTTGCCAGATTAGCTCTATGAGTTGTTGTTTTTATGGCATGATTTGCCCAATGACTTTTTGTTTAATTTTCTCTGGCACTCAAGGGGTTAATGATTAACTGAAATTTTGCATCCATAATGTACATAGTTAAGGACAATAATGATGTACAGACAAATGGCATTTGAATATCTTTGTTGGTAATGGTTTTACATTTTAAATTAAGACATTCAACATATTCAACATCTTTTTGCCCAAAAATGATATTGACAAATTAACTCTTCTACTATGCGCCATGACGTTGCCAATACATTATTGCCAGCATCGTAGGAGGGCGCCACACGGTTGTCTATATTTAGAGCTTATATTAGTGCATTTCTACTAATTTAACATATTTAGTAAAGCAGATGATCACTTTTCGTTCTCTTGAAAAATTACTTGGCAGAGAAGGTTACAAAGAACAGAAAATACTTAGTGCTAGAAGAGTTAAGAGAGTGTTTGGGTTATTTGTTTCTATTGGTTTAAAAAAATAAAATAAACATGATTTCATTGAGTGTGTGAAGCTAAACATGCAAAATGACAAACATTCATATTTAGGGGACTCTTAATATTATGGTTTGGCTCAAATCTTCAAAAATAAAACATTCTATATCTCTCTCTCTCTGTGTGCATGTGCGTGTACACGTGTGCGTGTGTGTGTGTGAGTGAGTGAGAAAAAGCGCTTGCCATAGTCCAGACAACATAGGCCATAGACTCCAGAACCTTGATCAGCATTATCTACAGAAAGCAGTGGAATATAATTTTGAACTTCAATAAGTATGTCCCTTGAAAACTTCTGCCAAAATAACCCCTTCCTGACTCAATCTTGATAATGTAACGCATTACCCAAGAATGTACACAGTGATGCAATATTGATACAATAGTGCAAACCTCAAACAAGAAACCATACTAATACTGAAGTAATAGTTACTGGCTCAGATCTGTTCGCAACACAACAGAAGAAAAAAAAGGCCACAAGATACATTCTGAACAAAGGAATGCATTAATGCACATTTTAATTGTACCAGCCTCTAGTGTTAACCCCCAACAAGGATACTTTATCCATATATTACATCAAAGTCTTTTCTATGGGGTTAGGGTAGGGGAGAATGCTAACATATTGTGAAAGGATATATTCCCAGTGGAAAACATAATCTCTACTGGAGAGAATATCAGGACAGGCTTTTTCTGTCAATAATCTGTGTCAGTTATAAACACGTAAATTACAAGGACAGTGCATTTTTCATCTATGCCACCTACAAAAAGTAAGGGAACTTGGCAGTCACTCACATACACAAGAAAGATGGCCTTACAGTGAAAGCATAAATGTTTCGCGGTTGTCATTGGTTGCTATGGTAGTGTGAATTTTAACAGTCTCCATAATAATAAAAATTGTAACAATTTCAGTGTATACAGTGGAACCTCCGTTATAAGACCTCCCATTTTAAGACTCCCTCCCATGTAAGACCTACTTCTCTGAGACATTGTCGTTTCTTTGTAAGTATTAAAATTACCTCCCTTATAAGACCTCATTTTGGATGATTTTTGAAGGTCTTATAAGGGAGGTTCTACTGTACTAATAGGTATTTTTTTCTACAATGTGTATTTTTTTCTACAATGTCTAATCTTTCACTGAAATGACATGTAAACAATCTTTGTTAAGCTGCCTATTTTCAAATTCATAAGATAAGCTACATCCGACACGTTCTTTCCACTCATGGAACACAAATTCTAGTCTGCTCTCTAGTCTTATCCAGACTGGACTACTGCAACTCTCTGTTGCTTGGCTGTCCTCATTCCTTGATATAAAAAAAACTGCAGCAAGATTAGTTTTCAAATCTAAAAAGACAGAACACATTACCCCACTACTCCAAACTCTTCACTGGCTTCCTATTTCTGCTCGCATTCAATATAAAGTTGCATGTCTCGCCATTAAATTTGTATACGGCACTGCTCCCCAGTATCTTACAGACATCCCACAGGCTTACACTCCTGCACGCCAGCTCAGATCTTCTGATTCGCTCCTGCTTTCTATCCCTTGTGTCAAAACCAAAACCTTTGGTGAATCCTCCTTTTCACACTCTGCCCCCTCAGTCTAGAATAACCTGCCCCACAGTGTTGGCCACTCTACCTCTCTTCAGTCCTTCAAAACATCTCTAAAAACATACCTCTTTGAAACCTCCTATCATGAACAGCCTACATCTGATTACATGGATTTGGATCATGTGTGTGTGTGTGGTGGTCACAGGGGGGCTATGGGTGCCTGTGCGTGTGGAAGGGGAGGCGTGTGTGTGTTTATGTGTGTGCCTGTGCGTGTGAGTGGTGTGTATGTGTGTGCGTGCGCGCGTGTTTGTGCGTGCGTGTGAGTGGGTGGAATGGGAGGGGGTGCATTTTGATGTGTGTGTGTGTGTGTGTGTGTGTGTGTGTGTGTGTGTGTGTGTGTTTGGGCATTGAAATTAATGTATTTTGTCCTTTACGCCTATAATGGTTGCTGTGTTTTTGCTTATACATAGTACTTAGTATTTATCCTGTGTATTTTGTTCTTTATATATGATTTTTGTGTTTCTCCCTATTCATATATGTGTGTGTACATGTATGTTTGTGTTAGTCTACATATATATGTGTGCACCCAAGTATGCACAAAAGAGCGTTCAAACTAATTTCTAGTTCCAACATATTTTTTGGACGTCAGAGTTATTTTCTATGTCAGGCGATATATCACAAGTACACTACGTCACAAGTAACTAAATCACAATTTCTTCCCTGGTCCAACTTCGCTGTACGAGTCCAAACAAAACCTGGCTCTTCAATTTCAAACAAAAAAATCTTTAGATTCCCGCTTCAGATGAGTTGGAGACGAACAAGATATAACCAAGATAGGTAAGAAAACCGTATTGTTCAAACTACCGGTACAGTAGTCAACAAAAGCGTATTTTTCGCTGGGAGCCGATTTGAAATGATTGATCTACTATAATCATACTGTACTCAAAACAATTGCATACATATTTATTAGCTGGAAAAAAACTAAAGCGTAAAACGCTTAGTTACCATAGTAACAAAGAGAAAATAACTCTTGTGACCGTGGAGTTATGCCCCCTTTACCACTTCCGGTCACGTATTTCCGCTTCCTTCCCCAATCATTCTATTAATTACCATGCTTCATGGCTGATGAAGAAACCTAATTTGTCCCACCCAACTTCACTTCCCAGTGCCTTTTGGTGGGTTTGTTCCAGTTAATTAATTTTCTTTAGCACTAGCTCTCCTATTGTCGACTTAGCTAGTCTTTGTGTTCATTTTCTTCTTCTTTTAGAAGTTTTGAATTTTTGAATTGACTATGTTCATTTTTGGCCTTGCCGGTTCTCAAACCGGTCTGGTTGCCATCTTGAATTATTTTTGTCTGCATTTTTTTAGAATTTAATTCCGCTACTTCGTTTTTTCTGTTGGTTTGCTCAAGTAGGCAACTCTTTTTTATTCTTTTTAGCGAAGATTTTTGCTAAAATGTTTGGTGTCCGTCATGTCAGTTAATTTAAGAGACACCGGCCTTCAGGTGACTCTCATGTTTCGGATTCTCAAAAGCCCCAGTCTTCGGAACTTGTTCGCGACATTACCGGGCGTTTTGTTTTGCCTTCGGCTTGACCTCCTCTTCTAAGTTGGCCAAAAAATTGTCGTCTAGGAAGTCTTCAAAGTCGTCTTCCAAAAGCTTCAAGAAGTCTTCATGCTTATGCATGAATAAGGCTGCATAAGATGTTCAATAAGTCTTCATGAAACTTCTTGCACTTGCAATGAAACTCAAATGAGACACCTGATTCATGAAGAAAAATCTTTCATGAATAAACATGAATATGAATCTTCAAGAACTTCTTGAAGTACAGTTTCATGAACAATGTGTATCTTTATGAATAAGTCTCATTTGAGTTTCATTGCAAAAGCAAGAAGTTTTTTGAATTGTACTTCATGAACTTCTTGAAGAATTTCTTGCATAAATCATGAAACATTCAAAAGCTTTTCGACAGGGGGACCTCTTGCAGCTATGCCAAAGGTCTACCAAGTTAAAAAAAATAAATATCTGCACAACTCTCGTGACTAAGCGAATGATTTCACTATCTCTTCTGTTAAGAAAAGATCTTATTGTGAGCCGAGTACCAATTTGCACAAATCACTCTATGGAAAAAATGCTGATGCACTAAACTTGTTTCTTTGTTTTTTAGGCGTTTTTAAACCCACGTTACCATAAAATTTAAAAAATGGCGATCGCGAAACATCTTTGCTTTCACTGTAAGGTCATGTCTCGTGTGACTGCCAAGTTTAATTCCAAATGCGAAGCGTTTTGAAGTTACACTTTACAAGCAAATAGCCAAAACATGTGTATTTTGAAAATGTTTCCTAACTTTTTGTGGGCAGCTTATAAAATTAAAAAAATTTAAATGTTTAAAATGTCATCTTACCAAGCTTCCCTTTCACTTCTTGCTCAAGTATACTCAATCTTCTGTTCATCTTCTCCATCTGGTCTCTCAGGGACACACAAGGGATGTTCTCTCCATTACCAACCACCACTTCTCCAAAGTAGGCCCCGACAATGTCCTCATCCACAGCGGTTGAATCCCCATTTAGACGCAGAAATTTCTTGTGCTCCTCTCTCTCAGATTCATCTTTGTGCCCTTCAAATTCCTCTTCCTCCACGAGTGTTGCTTGCAGCTCGTTTTTAAGCAACAGAACCTCTGCATTATCCTTTGCCGCACCAGCTCGGGACACCAGCCCACACAGAGAGTTAATAATTTCATGGGCAGATGCTTCTTCAACCTTCAGTAGGCACTGAGCACGCTCAGCTTGAGATGAAAGAGTTTCCAGAAGTTGGTCACGAACCCGGTCTTCCCACAGAAGGATCTCTGCATGGCATGTTCTGACCTTGGATTCTGCTTCTTGCCGCTGGCGGTCCAGTTCTTTGTTGTCTCTAGACAGTCGTGTCAGTCGTCTCTGCATGACCTGAATCTGCGACAACACCAAAAAACTGTCATTGTCAATTATCTCGTTGGGTGTGTCTTTGAACAACTTGGTGGCTAGGTCTTCAAGAAAGGAAACAAGATAGCAAGAATTTATATGCATGAATACTTTCAGGACAGTTATAGATAGAAAAAACAAAATGTAACAAGTGAAGTAGAAAACTAGAATAAATAGTGTTAAACTTAATGAATAATGATGCTGAGTCAGTACACATGCTAGGCCCAAAGAGATGCATGCATGACTGTGTGACTGAAACTAGTGACATGCTCTGGAAGCAGCCTGCTGCCAGGTACAAGACTTAAAACAACATGTCAATTGCATCCAACAAAATTGTCTAGCATTGAATACAAAATAAATAACTTTTCACAAGTCACACACAATTGTGAACCGACCTGCCCTTTAGCTGTGCCAACCATCTTCCCAAGTTCTTCCTTCACTCTCTGTGCTGCGACGGCCATGTCTTCCGTGTCATGGGGTTGATGGGATGTCAGCTTGCACATCACACAGACGGCGACGTCACAATCACGGCAGAACAGGCACAGCTCCTGATATTGGTGAACCTGGCACTTTTTCTGTTCTGCTTTCTGTCCAGATGACGGCGTCTTCTCCTGGAGGTTTAAGGGCTTCATCTGGTGTTCATTCTTGTCCACGATCTTGTCATGCAGACGTCGGCAAGTTCTGCACATGCGCTGCTGGCATTTGCTGCAGCTAAACTCTGCCTCCTTTCTCCCTCCTTCCTCCTCTTCTTCGTCACACATTTCACACAACACTGGCTGTAACGGTTCTTCTGGCTCCGTGGTAATGTAAAAATTGGTCTGAAAACCCCCCAAAACCCACAGATAAGTAAAATGGAAATGTTTGATGTTACATGAAATCAGTAAAATATACATTACATATCAACATTTAAGATAAATTAGATCACAATACAACACAGAGCATAATTATATTTAAACTATTAAAACATCTTCAAGGTGTTTTCAGAACTCTCGAAACAATGATGGTAGATTTTGTAAATGAAGAACTTCTACTTCTAGAAGAAATGTATTTAATCTTAACTAGCGCAACTCCGAGTACCAGTAACGCCTAGTAACGGTAACGCCTAGTAACGGTAACGCCAAGTACTGGTAACACTGAGTACAGCAAATTTGAAGCGATTCGGTTAAGAAACGGTGGAGTCGTATAGTGCGCGCGTTTCTGAACCGACTCGCTTCCGGTTTGGTACACGGATAGTCACCGTTCCCGGTCATCTTCCTTCCAAATTTGAAGGCAATCGGTCCAGAAACGGGCGCCGAGAGGCCGGCGGATACGCGTTTCGCGCATTTGCCAAACCGCGCAAATGACACGGCCGCCTCAGTTGCCGTTGCCATCGCCCCGTTAGGGCTGACAGCAAATTTGAAGCGATTCTGTTGAAAAACGTCGGAGTTATATTAGGCCCGTTTTGTGTTTCAGACACACACACACACGGACGGACGGACAGTTGGCTTTTTACTATATGATTCTAAAAGAAGCAGTGAAGCACATGCACATGACCACACATACAGGCATCAGCATAAGCACGCACAAACACCATTATTTCTCTTTCTCTGTCTGAATGTTATACATGTAGTACTACCTCCGAGCTTCAGATTATCAGGGGACCCAAGTCAATGACCTGCACATACCCCTCATTCTGTGCAGCCAGGAGTCATATGGCCCACAAAGTCTGAAAATGATCTGATACTCTGACACATTCAGTGTTCTCCTTTACTCAAATTTATATGTATGGAAATGATGTACCTGTAGATACCTGATTTTTACCCATAGATTTTTCACTCAATGCATCATTATGACCCCAGTTGTTTTTTTGGCCGTCCACCGATAATGTTCACATGAAAAGATCACTAGTCACCAAGTCACTGAGAGCTGAAGTGAAAAATACCTCAGCCTAGACTGGCATTGATCACAGAACGAACCCTGACAAGGCTAATGCTCAACTCAGCTTTTCAGACAGTGTGCGCCCGCCACTTACTGAAGTGATCACCATGACTGTGTGACCATGTGTAACAGCCACATGCACACATCACAGGCAAGCTAATAGCGGGGGCGTTCAATCAAGTCGCCAACTCGCCATAGGCGACCTAGATTTCCTCTTGACTACCTCATCTTGCAGGGTCAGTCGTCGGACGGACTAACCCAAAATCTTGTGTGATCGGCAGTTAAACTAGATCCAGATCTATTACTTTGAGTCTTACTTGCGGATTCCCAGAAAAACGTCAAGCAATTTGCTGCATGTGACGTCGTCTGCACAGATAATCCATCTGTCTCTTTCCTCCTCCTCCCTCCCTCTTACCCTTGCGTTGCACATGTGCTAGATTTGTGATGACACTTCCTAAATTGCCAA
This sequence comes from Phymorhynchus buccinoides, assembly GCA_017654935.2. NCBI lineage: Eukaryota > Metazoa > Mollusca > Gastropoda > Neogastropoda > Raphitomidae > Phymorhynchus > Phymorhynchus buccinoides. The sequence goes on from JAGGCT020000035.1 coordinate 1,404,268, forward strand.
AACTGTGGATTGGAACCATTTTTGAAGTTCTGGAGTGGTTGACATTTCTTCCGGTGTTGAATAAAATATTTTACCCATGAAATAAATACTCTTTTCTCATTCAAATTGTTTGCTGTTTGGGAAAGATTCGCCCCTAAATACAATCAGAGGCGTCTTGTGGCATGCAGGAAGAACAGAAGATTCATCATTTAAAATACTGAGATGTCAGGGATATTTTTCTAATATTTATTATTATTTATTTTTGTTTGCAAGGATGGTTGTTCATATCGTCCACCAGTTTGAAAAATATGAAACTAAGTGACATGGCTTTGTATATCAATTTCTCGGCAAAAATGTAGATTTACACCCTCCCGCTCCATTTCTTGGTTCTTTCCGTGTAGATTGCGTACTTAAATATCAATATCTTAAATAATAAATGACTTATTTATCACAAGAAAGAAGAATGGCTCTAGTGCACTTTTGAAGGGTACTTATTTCATGGTAGGCACTTATTTCTCATGGCACATCGCGATAGCAACGTATGGATGCGTGCAGGGCGTCAGCTACGGTGCAATTCACGGACAAAACAGCCCAATCCCGGAGATGGGTAAGAGATTGGGTTTAGTTAGAGTTGTAAGTGAAGAATAACCCTAAACCAAGGGAAAACAAACAAAGAAGGCACCCCATCTGAAAGAACAAAGAAAAAGCTAGGTATGTTGGAAAGAGCTATAAAAAAACACACCTATGGAATGAATTTCCAGTGCACCTAAAATGTGGACCCAATACTAATACATTCAAAAATCGTCTAAATAATCATCCAAATTGTATAAATATATTAAGAAGCATTGATTAAAATTGCATGATACACCTTGATCAATATCCAAGCTTGATGATACGATGGGACTGCCAAAAAGTTTGACGGCTTATTTAATCCCTACCCCTACTACTACTACTACTACTACTACTGGAAACAATCAAGATGGCGGCTTACAGTTTTGGTGCAGTTAGTGAAAGAGGATGCTTCCCAAATGCACAGAACAAACTGTGCGAGTTATTTTAGGCTTTTTTGTTCTTGTTCTAACTCTACCCCAATCCTGCTTCAGACCCCATCCCTATTCTGGCTGTTTACTAATTGTCCGTCACCGAAGGTGATCGGACTTTGCGATGGGCTGGTTTGTCTGTTTGTTGTTGTTGTTTTTTTCGTGTTTTTTTTCCGTTTTTTCTGTCTGTCCCAAGGATATCTCCCGAACCGCTTGACCGAATCGCGTCAAATTTTGTGTGAAGGTGTGCCTCCTTAATAGGAAGAGATCCGCGCAAACCATTTTGCCGTCGTGACCTTGACCTTGATGTACGACCTTGAAAACCGAAAATCTATTTTTAGCCATATCTCAGGCACCTATCGACATAGGATGTTGAAACTTGGTATGAAGGTGGTTTGGCTTATGCCCGTTCTGATGATGGCATACCGATCAAGGTCAAGGTCAAGGTCAAAAAGATCAATGGAGCCTGAAAATCGGAGGGTAGTTTTTTCTCCTTCTGTCTGTCCCAAGGATATCTCCCGAACCGCTTGACCGAATCGCGTCAAATTTTGTCTGCTGGTGTGTCACTATGAGAGGAAGGCATCCGCGCAAACCATTTTGCCGTCATGACCATGACCTTGGCATTCGACCTTGAAAACTAAAAATCTTTAAGGGGCCATTACTCCCACACCGTTGGTGTTAGAGTCTTCCAATTTGGCATGTAGGTACTTTTGGCATATGCCCGTTCTGATGGTGGCATACCGATCAAGGTCACGGTCCGGGAGATCGTAGGCCTTGGAAGTGGTAGGGGTCTACAAATTGTGTTTTCAGCCATATTTTCCACATTTGTACTTAACAGAAGCGCTTCATATTGTGTCTGGCACTGTATACCCTAGAGTAGAAAACACCCGAGCATAAATTATCGCCATGCTGACCTTGATCTTGACGTGTGACCTTGAAAACCGAAATTTCCTTCTTTGCGCTATATAATATTGTCCAAGCTGTATCTCGTGAACTACAAGACATAAGCTCTTCAAATGTTGTCAGGATGTGGATGAAAATTTGTTTAACGTCCTCCACAGAGAGAGACAGACAGACAGACAGACAGACAAACAGACAGACAAAGACACACACAAAGAAAGACAGACAGACAGAGAAACATAGACAGAGAGCAAAGAGGACAACTGCTGTTCCAGTTGGATGAATGAAAATTTGTTTAACGTCCTCCGCCCCGGAGCAGGCACAGAGGCAGACAGAGAGAGAGAGAGAGAGAGAGAGAGAGAGAGAGAGAGAGAGAGAGAGAGAGAGAGAGAGAGAGAGAGAGAGAGAGACAGATAGACAGACAGAGAGACAGATAGACAGACAGAAAGAGAGAGAGAGAGACATAGGCATACAGAGACATGAGACACATAGAGAGAGATAGACAAAGAGAGAGAGAGAGAGAGAGAGAGAGAGAGAGAGAGAGAGAGAGAGAGACAGCGAGACATAGGCCCTACAGACAAAGACAGAGAGAGAAAGGGGGGGGGGGACAGAGACAGAAAGCGAGAGAGAGAGACACACAGACAAACATACACTGAGAGCGCCACCCAGAGGAAAGCGGCGACAGAAGATCAAAGCAACCGTAAGACCACTCGGCCAGACGTCGAGTTACGGCACGCGGAAGGGGAACGTCGCCCGTTTTACCCCAACTATATCGCTCTCCCGATTCTCTTCGAACTCTCTCTCTCTCTCTCTCTCTCTCTCTCTCTCTCTCTCTCTCTCTCTCTCTCTTGTATTAATCTTTGTACGTAAAAAAACAAACAACTCTTTTTATTAACATCCTTGGGACAGACAGAAAAGAACAACAAACAAACAAACAAGGGCGTCACCGAGCGGCAGACATGTCCGTCACCAGCAATGCCACGCACTTGCGACACCCCGTAGCATAATTGTCCGTCACCGTAGGTGATCGGACTTTGCCGTCGTCTGGTTTGTATTTTTGTTTTTGTCCGTCACCATAGGTGATCGGACTTTGTGGTCGTCTGGTTTGTATTTGTCCATCACCATAGGTGATCGGACTTTGCATGGGCTGGTTTGTATTCTTTTGTTTTGTTTGTTTGTTTGTTTGTTTGTTTTTCTGTCTGTCCCAAGGATATCTCCCGAACCGCTTGACCGAATCGCATCAAATTTTGTCTGCTGTTGTGTCACCATGAGATGAAGGCATCCGCGCAAAATGTTTCGCCGTCGTGACCTTGACGTACGACTTTGTTGTATATTCACTGACCAATTGACGAACCGCGACATGGCTGATGCCCTGCACGCATCAATACGTGCAACAAGTAGGCTACATTTTCTTGCCATGTTCCAAAAAATCGCGGAGATTTCTGGATTTTTAAGGTTTTCGTTCCTGAAAGTCGAAATAGGGGTAGGCATCTCTGGAATTGTGAGGACTAGGGTGAAAGTCCTGAAATCTAATCTTTGGTATAATCAAAACTAAGACTTGGTAGAATTTTATCTGATTATCAGTGAATGGTAAGAATGTCACACTAACTTGAAATTTGTAAGCATTGTGAGGACTAGAGTGCAAGTCCTCAAATCTTACTCCAAATCTTACATCTGGTCGTCACACAAATGTGAAATTTACAAGAATTGTGAGGACTATGGTGAAAGTCCTGAAATCTAATCTTTGGTATCAAAGTGAATACTTGTTTTGTCCCTACTTACTACTACTACTATTACTACTTTATCTGAATGGTAAGAATGTCACACTCACTTGAAAGGGAGAACAATTTTAATGTTTCAGGCCTCCAGCATATAACATAGGAGGTGCGGTGCACACATAAAAAGAAATGACAACAAGTGTATAATAATTAATATACTAACAGCATTAATCATGAATATGGCTAGTTGCTAAAATCATATCTGAGACTGTCATACTGTCTTCATCATAGTACCACACACCATGACAGAGACAAGAGTTCTTCTCTTTTCATCAGTGCATAGTAGATGTACATAGCAATATCTCTAGTAATATGTATTATCATTCGCAAGTAGTTGTTTTAGTTCGATAGAAAAAACATTTGAAAACTGTCTGTGCTTCAATATGTATTTTTTCTGTGAGGAGTATTAACATCGCATTTCAATAAAAAGTGCAGTTTGTTCTGAATTTGGTTACAGAATGGGCATATTTAAACATTTTCTTTGTATTTGATGACGTTTAGGTCATTTACGCCAAGACAAAATCTTGTAAAATGTATTTAAACTTGTAAACTGTTAAGTAGGCTAAATAGGATTCTGGTTGCAAGAGAGACTTGAATGAATAGTAAGTACTGAAGCGATCACTTGAATTAAACTTGCTAACCCAATCCTGCTGATAACAATCAACCATCCTTTGTCTGAAGATCTTAAAGATTTTAACATTACCAACCCCGCCCACTAACCAGACATCAGAGAATCAATATCTATCAAGACAGCATTTTATATCATAAGCCTAGTTATTTTGTATTGCTCTACCCTCTGTGATGTTCATAAAGCTATTTGTCAAGGAGAGATAGGCTTTCTTGGGGATTCTGTTCAGTTCCATCTGCTGTAAGGAGAACCAATAACTAAGTGCTCTTAGTGTACTGTCTATATAAAGACTATAACGACCTGTCTTGTCATAAACCATTGTATTTGGTGTTTTATGACTAACATTTAACAGTTTTTTACAGGCAAACAGTTGAATAGCTTTGATAGTTTTATAAAAAAAAATTTTTATATATTGTGTACTACCCCATACCTCGACCGTGTACAATAACATTGGCTTCACCATAGTGTCAAATAGCTTTAAGACAGTTATGTCCATGTTACCTAAGCTCCACATTGTCTTCATGATTTATATTGTTTTCTTCTTCTTCTTCGCCTTAGGCAGCCAACTTCATCACGTTGAAGATTCTGCTGCACTTTAGGTGGTAGTACGAAAAAAGAAAGAAAATTAGTTCAGCAAAAATAGGGTAGAAAGTGAAGTGATGACATATTATGGGGAAAAGATAGAGCCCAAGAAAGTCAGGAATAATTTAAGTATTTTGAATACTCCGTTTGCTATATTATTATGTAGTTCTAAGGATAATAATTTGATGAGATAGATTTATAACTTTAAGGAAATCAGTCAAATATTGGGGGGGGGGGGGGTGAGACGTGTGAGGGAAAGACAAGTTGAGCTATGTTGCAGACAGGGGACAGAGAACACACACACGCATATGCGCACACACATACACACACAAACAGAGAGAGAGAGACAGAGACAGATAGACACAGAGAGAGAGAAACACGTAAGTGTGTTTGCACAGACATCGCCCAAGGAATAGGCGGGAGGTGCCCGTTAAGTCCCAGGCCCAGCTAAGTCCCAGGCCCCCTAAGAGGTTACAATTGTTTATGCCCACAAGTCTATGTTCATCACTTCATGTGTCGATGTGGTATGACTGTTCTGGTCATTTTGGTACCTTGTAGATGACCTGTGGTCAGTGACAATGACCAGTGGTCACTTTGACTTAAAAATCAAATGTTGATTCTTAACAGCTTATTTCCTGTCACCAGATGATTATTTTATGCAATTGTATCATGCAGATGACCAGTGGTCACTGCTACTGACCAGTCATGGCAATAGTCTGACATTGGCAGCTTTTGTTTTAAACATTCCGTCCAAAGTGGCATGCACCCAATACAAAAATAGTCTGACAGCGGAAAGAGAGAGAGAGAGAGAGAGAGAGAGAGAGAGAGAGAGAGAGAAGAGAGAGAGAGAGAGAGAGAGAGAGAGAGAGAGAGAGAGAGCAGTCCAGAGAGACAGACAGACAACTAAAAAAGTAAAATACAATTTATATACACAAAATAATACATACTTTTTTCTTCTTTTCTGCTTAAGAGAATTCTTTTGCACAACAATAGCATTTATTTCAATGATTGTGCTAAGCGAACTAGAAACGCACAGTAAATCAAAACAGTGCTAGGCATTACTTTGAATAAATCATGTTATTTCTTTTTATCTATTTAATTTTCTTTGAAACTTTTTTATAGATTGCAAAGTAGGCTGCTCAGATTTCAATGCAACACATTAAAGCAATTAGTTTTAACCAGTGGAAAACACTTCTTCTGAAATTATGACGTAAAATTACATAAAATTGCATACAATGGTGATTTGATTTGCTCGTAGCACCACAAGATTATTTTGATTAAAGCTTCTTTAACTTTTGGAATTGCGATTAATGCTTTAGTGAGGTGATGCGCCTTGTCTTGTACTATTTATATGCAAAAAATCTGAATGTGTCAAAAGTGTGTGTGTGTGTGTGTGTGTGTGTGTGTGTGTGTGTGTTAGAGAGAGAGAGAGAGAGAGTTATTTACAAAATCTCATCCAAATGTCAGACACCCAAATGCTATGAAGGGGATCACGAGCCATACCACATTAATACTTGTGATTCATGTGACTAAAATTGTGTGTATTTGATTCTGTGAAGTAATAGCAGAAAGGCAACTGCTTTTCTGCAGACATGGACTGAAACTTGCCCCCTTCTTCCTTCTCCCCCACCCACCCACCCCCAAAACAAAATCCAAAGAGGGCTCCAACATAATTTGTGTAGAGATTTGGATTGCTAAAAAAGTCAACCAGAGAGCACTGATACTGTGCAAACCAGTGGCAAGGGCACCAAATTGTACTTTGCTCATTCCGCATTCTGCCCAATGTACTTCTCAAACCCCATACCTCTCCAGAAACACCCCCTCCCCTCCCCAGAAACACTCTCCCCAGAAAAACACCTTCTCCCCATCTTACCTCCACCCTCCTCTTTGACACCCCCACATAAAAGTTTACATGATTTTGTCAGGTGGATCACAAGATACAGCCTGGACAGACAGAAAGAAATTTCAAGGTCAAGGCCATGAATGCTAATAATAGTCCACACCGCTCATGATATGGCTAAAAGTAAAACACAAAATTTACATCTCCAAGTCCTACTTCCTTGACCTTGGCCTTGATCAGTATCCAATATTCAGACTTACCATAAGGTAATGCACCTACATACAAAGTTTGAATATCGTAAGTCCAACAATGTGAAAGATATTACCAAAAAATAAACTTCAAGGTCAAGGTCAGCACTGTTATAATTTTTTAATAGGATAATTTCCTTCATAGTGATACATCACCACATAAAATTTTAAGTAATTCTGTTCTCTGGTTCATGAGATACAGCTGTTGTATGAAGGTCAGCACTTATAATTTTTTAATAGGATAATTTCCTTCATAGTGATAGTCATCACCACATAAAATTTAAAGTAATTTTGCTCTCTGGTTCATGAGATACAGCTGTTGTATGAAATTTATATAGTACAAAGAAGATAATTTTGGGTTTCAAGGGCAAGGTCAGCAAAGTCATCTGTATCGAAAGGAACTTTTATTATGTCTATCCCTCTATTTTGTGACATGTTTATGTAACAAAACACAAACCCAGTACCCTGCATGTATTAAGTACTTCAGAGGGTCATTTCTCAGAGCACTGATTTATAAATAGAAACATGGGATAAAAATAGACCTATGGGTAGGGTCTCACCGATTGTGGTAAACTTTTGGCATATGATAATATGGCCTTTATACTATTCGAAAAAAGACAAATTGTTCATAAAGCTGGGAGTTCACGCTGGGCCTATATTTAGTGGAGTTTTGCTTCCAAAGGACTATTATCTCAATGTCCAGCAAGACGAGCAATAAAAAAAATATATAATTTTTTTTTAAAGTGTTACTTTGTTCTTCTCTCTCTCTCTCTCTCTCTCTCTCTCTCTCTCTCTCTCTGTGTGTTGGAATTTTCTTTTTAGTGTTTTTTGGAGTCTATTACACTAAAGAGACAAAAGAAGGGAGTTTCATGTTTTAATCTCAGTTCAAGACCTTTCATTGCATGAGGTCTGAGTGGGAACTGAACAAGAAGTGAACAACATAGAAAAATAGTGTGTGTGTGTGTGTGTGTGTGTGTGAGTGTGTGAGTGTGAGTGTGAGTGTGTGTGTGTGTGCGTGTGCATGTGTGTGTACGTGTGCGTGCATCACTGTGTATGTGTGTGTGTGAGTGAGTGAGTGTGTGTGTGTATGTCTGTGTGAAAATTTATGGCTTGTTTTTACTTGAGTAACACTCTGTGAGTGCTTCTGTGTGTATTCCTCTGTATACATACATACATGTATCATGTGAACATGGTGTGTAGTGTGTATGTGACACAGAGAGAGAGAGAGAGAGAGAGAGAGAGAGAGAGAGAGAGAGAGAGAGAGAGAGAGAGAGAGAGAGAGAGAGTTAGAGTTGCAGAGAGAGAGATAGTTGTCTGGTACAGATTGTGCATATTTACGCACTATCTGCTCTCAAATCACCCCCTAGAATCTGAAACTGTGCGTGAGATTTACCCTTTAACAGAGGCCCATTGGGTCACTGGTGACCCATGGGTCACTGTTACATACCCACAACTATTCCAGTGGTTTTATAACCCCTAAGACCCAATGTTCCATCCTTGGAACAAAAGGGAACTAACTAGTGGTGGATTTTTTAGCCAATGCTCTAGGTTTCTCTCCCTTTGAATGAATATACCCTCTTTGACATGAGGCATGTGCCTCACCTAACCAACTTCAAACGGCTACAGACTCCTTGTTAGATAATACCTAAGCATAAAATGTCACAGTTTTATTCAAAACACGCTTAATTAATAATACAATGAGTTAAATAGTAGGAAAATACAGGTTTTGTTACATTTTCTGCCTTTCGAAAAGTGATGGGTCATTGGTGACCCAACAGGCCTTCATGGTCTATGTTTTCTTCTCTTTTTAAGTGCATGTTTCTAGTCTATGTATGTGTATTAAGTACTGCGTGTATGTGTGTCTCTGTCTGTTTTTGTGTGCATTTGCTTTTATGTGATTGTATGAGGGTATGAGAAACTGTATATGTACAAGTTTTTGTGTAATTGTGTGCATATTTGTGTTTGTGTGCACGCGCGCATGCATATGTGCGCGCACATGTATGTTGCATGTTGTTTGTATGTGTATGAGTGTGGGATCCATTCTGTTTCTTAAATTCCATTATGAAAAGGGCCATTTTGTTAAATAAAATTATGCAGACTAATTTTTTTTTTTACAAGACGGATAGAGTGAGATTTTACCCCTAAGGACAAGTGGAACAAACAAAAAAAGTAGGTTAAAATTATTTAAGATCTCATTTAGGGGGTGAGATGACGCATTAAAATGATGACGCGTGCGTGAACACAACCGTTACTTATTAGTAAGTTAATGACGTTCTTCATATTTCAATTGTCTGCTAGGCCTTTCTGCCACAAGCTGTCTAGGCTAGATCTAAAATTCTACTGGATCGCGCAGAAAGCCCAAATCGTTGAAAGCTCATTGCGCATGGGGTGGGGTAGGGGATTTGCAGGCGATGGAGCTTCTTCCATGTTTCCGCCTTTACCCCTTAAAATTTGCAACTGGGGGTGAAAATACCCGTTAAAAAAAATAAAAAAATTCTATAAGCAGGGGGTGAGCGTACACCAAGAGAGGAAAAAATCAGAAGCCCTGCTAGGTTTGACTTAACATTTAATGTCAAAGTATTAAATTGCAAGCTTGAAATGTATTTTGAAGAAGATTCGCCATTACCTCAACATAAAAATAAATAAATTATATTATGCATAATTATTATGACTTTTTTTTTTTTTTTCTTGATCATCCAAAACTGGAGGCAAAGGGTCATGCCTCATAGTGACCCATACAAAACTAGATGCAAGGGGACACTGGACATTACTGGCCATTGTTTGTTTTGGAATGTGATTCACAGATCTAGGCAACTTCAACCACTTTAGGCGATCTTCATAATTCAGGTCACGGGTACCAATTATACATGATCTTGTGAATCGTCTCTGAACACCTTCGATTAAATCTATATGTTTTCTTAGGTAAGGATACCATACAGCCGGTACAGGATTACTATATTCAAGAATAGAACGAATTAATTTATATTATATACTAGTACATAATATTACTAGCACAACGCCTAGTACTGGCAAATCCCAGAACCGGTAACGCCAAGTACCGGTAATGATGAGTAGCGGTTTCGCCGGGTCCGCAAAACATTATATTATTAGAGAGAGAGAGACAGAGAGAGAGACAGACCGACAGACAGAGAGAGAGAGACAGACAGAAAGGCAGAGAGACACATAGACATGAGACACACAGAGAGAGTCAGGCAGACAAAGGCAGAGAGAGAGAGACAGACAGACACAGAGAGACAGACAGAGAGAGAGAGAGAGAGAGAGAGAGAGAGAGAGAGAGAGAGAGAGAGAGAGAGAGAGAGAAATAGCGACTCTCGCGAGCACCCCCCCTCCTCTGAGAGAGAAACAGTGACGCTCAGTGAAAGTGATAGAAACTTCAAGGGAGATCACTCTTACCAACGCGGATCACTCTGCCTGATTTGATTTACGCATTAGGTCTATTGTCGAGTAAGCTTTGGCATCGTCTGCATTTTTTAAATTATATTACAGTCTACTATGCCAGGCATGTCATTTATGTAGTAAATAAAGAGTATTGGGCCCAATACACTCCCCTGTGTGACACCACTAGTAACTGGTATTCTCTAGACACAGAACCATATATATTCATGATACATGTATTAAGTTATATTATTCAAATAAAAATCACCTATCCAGCTAATTTCTATCCACCTAATTATAGCCCCACATGGCCGAAAGGCCAAAGAGGGCGTAAAGCATTATTATACCAGCTAATTTCCCTTGAGTGCCATATCCTTTGTTTGTTTATCAGTATCTGATGAGGCACAAATGTCCCATATGTGCCTTCCCAGGTCGAGAGGACGTAAAATTCCAAATTTACTACTGATGAGGCACAGTGCCAAAGGCCTTTTTAAGATCTAGATATATTGCATCTGTGGGTTTACCATTATCAAAGTTGTACATCCAGTCATGTATGGTTACTAAAAGTTGGGTCACGCATGATCGCCCTTTACACTTACAGAAACCAAAGTGATCCTTAGAGAGAAGTTTATTTGAGAGAAGTGATCCATTATATTTTCTGTAATCAGCCTATCATAGGGGTCATTATGATCCATGAAGTCTAAAAACAATCTGAAGCTCTGCTGCCTACCTGCAGGGCTGCCACCCCCCCTGCTGGCACTGTGACTGGGCCTCTACACGTTGGACACAGGAACATGGCGCTTGGCTTGCCGTCCCCAGCGCCAGTCATGCGGCTGCCACCTTCCTCCTCTCTTTTCTCTTCCACTACTTCATCAGCCCCTTCCATTCTGTCAGACCTTTCAACACATGCACTTTCTGAATCTTTATCTTCTGATGAAGCCTGACGCTCCTCTGCTGAATTTACCTCCTCTTTGCCTTGGGAATTTTCTGCAGACGCTGATTGCGTCATTGTGAGCAGGGTAGCTAGATTTGGTTTATCGCTTGTCACAGATTCTGCCAAAGTCGTCAAGCAAGGCAGGCAAAATGTGTGGAAACAGGGCAACAGTTTTGGGGTTCTCCCGATGTAAGGTTCAAGGCACATGCTGCAACACTCACGAAAATCATCCCATTTTCGGTTTTCGTTGAACTCCAACCCACTTGCAGCCATGTTTGCTTGGCTTGATGACGGCAACTTGGGGTAAACTTTCTGGTGACGGTCCCTTTCTGAGTTTCTATTTCAATCGAAATGAACAGAATGTTAGGCAAACGGTACTTATTCGCTATAAATTACAGATTATGATTATTATTCTGGAATCAACAGCTGCTTGCAAAAGAAGTCGCTTTGATCTACTGACACGCAAATTTCACACCTTAGCTGTCTTGTCTGCGAACTGAAAGTAGGAGCGGCTCTTTCCCCGAATCGAGTCTATTAGCCTAGTATGGCTCCCCCCCCCCCCCCACCCACCTGCGTGCGCATCTCGACCCTTCCAACGGAAGTGTCGCCATCTTAGTCCTTATTTATGTGTAAACAAAGTGAAAATGTTATCTAAATGTGTAAAGAAAACATCCAGATGTTATAAATACAGTTTAGATAAGTTTCGAATTGGAACAGCCAAATACGCAGCATCGATCTGGCATTTTTCAAAAAAAGTTACTGACTAAGATGGCGGTCTCCCAATAATATGGCACGCTCCTTGTGGCCGGATATGACGACACGTGGGTACCAGCCATAGCCCTACTCCTTGGTCCAGACGACATGTCGGTACCAAAATTGAGTGGCAATTTCTAATGTGGATTTTTGAAATGGTACATGTCTCTAGATAATAAAAAGTCATGTAAGCAAATTGGGTCGAGTAGCTTATTATGCTATTGTGATAGCATCAAAATCTTCAAACCGTGTTGAAGTGGGATGATGCTCTATTGAAAGAAGAAGACAAGGGCATCGCCGAGCGGCAGCAACGCATTGTGACAAAACTCAAACCGGGCCAGAGTTATGTCCTGTCCCCCCCCCCCCCCCCCCCCCCCCCCAATAAACACACCACTTTCCACCCTCTACAGAACGCATAAAATACATAGCCCAAAATTTGAAGCGATTCTGTTCAGTAGTTCACAAGATACAGCTGAACTTTTAATACAAACTTGCACTATGCACCGATCGAGTGATGTCACTCTCACCCCCCCCCCCCCCCCCCCAATAAACACACCGCTTTCCACCCTTACAGGTCTACCCCTCTGACAATTCTAATCAAAATCCAAACAGTAGTTTTTTAAGATAATCGATACACATGCACACAGACACACAAAATGATCGCAAATACCCGGCCTCTGGCCGGTTGTAAAGATGCGTTTTGGACCGTTATTTAGAATCGAAGTTCTAAATGATTTCTTTTCCAGTGTCTTTTGCTGTTAGCCTAGGAACAAAAACTATGAAGGTATGCTTACGGCGTAAACTAATTGCTTTTAAAGCTATTTCAATTGTTTCGAATGTAAACAAAGCATTATTGCACACAGTGACAAACCATTCTCCAAAACAATTCCATGTTAATTACATGACTGATTATGTGAGTGTGCATGCAGTCAGTGAGTGTGTCAATGTGTTTGTGATTTCATGATACAGTATCAACTTTATCCAGGGTATGGATGGTAGGAAGTTGTGAATTGTGTCAATGCCATACATATAATACCATGATGCCAGTCCACTTTTCAAAAACACCAATGAAATGAAGATCATGTTGGCATCACAAATCACCTACAAAATTATATTGTTCTCCAAATGCTTATATGTAATCAAATACACATGGTCCTACATTTACGCGTCCGCTTATTTTTTCCCCTCTTTCTGTGTGTGTGTGTGTGTGATTTTTTTTAACTCATTCTTTTGGGTGATATGCTATTTAATTTTTATACAGGTTCATGTTTTATTTCATGTTTTTAATCTGTGTTTTTTATATGAGACTTTACTTCAAGTATAATTTGTATGCGCCCGCATTAGTAATTAGTGATGAGCCTACTGTGGGATACTGTGCTATATATTATATTTTTATTATTATTATTGTTATTGTTGTTATTATTATTATTATTATTATTACTAATCACTTCTAGACAAATCCCTTACTGCATTTTGAAAAGCAATCCAGAAAGATTGCTGATAGTTCAACAAAGCAGATAAACTCAAGAGTCAATCACTCAGAGTAGATACAGTGAAACCCCCCTTATAAAACCTCCCATTATAAGAACACCCCCCCCCCCCCCCCCCCCCCCCCCCCCCCCCCCCCCACAGCACAATACCCACAAGAGACTGAATGACTGAGACTGAGAACACATAATGGCTGTCTTGCTGATAGTTGATAGTGTGTGGTGTATGTGTTTTCAGTCATTCAGTATCCAGAAAAAGAAGCTGAGCAAATAATATTATGTGTACAAGTCACTGTGTTTGATGCTTTTAGGGGATGTGCACATTGCATGCCTAAACTTCATGCGCTCATCAGCAAAAGTAAAAGAAAGTAAGAAATAAGCAGATGGAATAAGTGCATATGTTTCCCCATGTGCTTATCTCATCCGCTTAAGCTTAATGCATTTCTTACATTCTTTTACTTATGTTCAGATATGCGCATGAGATTTCTGCATGTAATGTGCACATCCCCTAAACAATCCTAGAAAGTTTTAACCAAAATTAAATGGGGGGAAACAAAGCAAATCGCTAATTAAATAAGCACTATTTTCTTTTGCGCATTTAGTTCCTTTCGATATTGTACGGCTTACAGTGATTGCGTGCGTAGTGACGTCAAAGACTGTACATGGGAAGATAAACATCCGGTCTCTTTTTTTCCCTATATGAGTAGTGAGGACAGAAACACTGGTTATGTCCCTTTGAAACGTGACTGCATTTAGGTTACATAACTCTTTTTGTTTTCAAACCCGAGAGAGTTATCTTTTCATTAGTCAGTTACACTTTGATCATGGCGGAATGGAGCAAGGCAAGGCAAGGCAAGGCAAGAAATTTATTTCATACCCCATTTGGGCACAGAAATATAAAAAAATACACACACATAAATAAATTTCCAAGAATCAACCCAAGAGTGATGTCCAAAATCATTTCAAAGATAACCCATACCATAATATTACAAATAATGTAATGTATTACTAAATTAAAAACAAAATGGGAAAAAAGACATGATTAATAGCATTTATCTGAAAGAACCGTTAACAACTGTAATGAAGTGCTTTAGTTTGAGTAATATTTTCTTATTTTTTGTAGAGAACAAAGCTTTGAATTTATAAGCATTAGGGCGAGTAAAAAAAAAATACTTAGGGAGGTACCTTCTCCTGTCAGTGTCAAAGAAAGGACAAACAAACAAAGGTAGTGAAACTCATCTGCCACATCATGTACATTACATTTTTCACAAATTTCTTTCATGTCTGGGTGTACCAGTATAACGCAACGTGTTCACAGGCAAGTTATTGTTAGTAGTTCTGAATTTTAACACAGTAATCATATAGCTATATGGCAAGACTAAGTAATATGAGTCAACACAAAAAGACGTTTTAAACATTCTGTAGTTTAATATAATCGTCATTATCATTATCTACATGCATGGTACCAAGATTGTAAAAAGGTGTCTTTTAAGCATCTTTTCACCTTCTCCTTGAACCACAATGGATTTGCATCAAGAAAGTTTTGATTCAACCAAAAACTACTCAAGCCAATTTCATTTAGTAGTGTATGGATATATTTGATGAATCTGTTTTCATAAACATTTGACTCATACATTTTCAATAGGCATTTATAAACAAGAACTGATAATTTTTCTGTCTGGTGGTTTGTTACAAGGTTAAACCAAAATGATAGCATTCTACATTTAACAGTTACACCAACAGGGAATTTACCCGTTTCCCCAAAAATCATGAGAGAAGGAGTCGACTGTCTTACTTTCAGAACCAACTTGTAAAATCTTAACTGCAGTCTCTGAATAATATAATTCATATCAAAGCCCCAAATTTCACAACCATATGTAAGGATAGGAAGTACAGTTTTATCAAATAGGTCAATTGTTAGATCTGCAGGAAGCATCAATAATTTAGCTTTCCTCAACAAAGCAAACATGGCTCGGGAAGCTCGGTCATAAAGATCACGTTGTGCGACATTCATTTTGTTATTATAATTTAACTTTAACCCTAAGTACATAAAGTTCTGAACAACCTCTAATTTTTCAGTCGCTATAAGAAAGTCGGGAAAACGTCTAACCTTACCCTTAGAAAAAATAAGAACCTTACATTTCTTGGCATTTAATTTCAAATTCCATTTTTGACAATAGCGTTGAATATTATCTAAGCCTCTTTGCAATCCTACTGGAGTTTCAAAAAATATGACAGTGTCGTCTGCATACAACAACAAAAATAGTATTAACAAAATGTTAATTTCATGTTCGTTCATACCTAATATATCTGCTTCTCTAGCAACTGTGGTAAGACCAGTCATATCTCTAGACATAAAAACTTTCATGTCATTCAGGAACATGGCAAACAATACAGGCGACAAGTTTTCTCCTTGCCTTACTCCAACTTCCGAGCAGAAAAAGTCAGAAAATTCACTATTAACCGCAACACATGATTTAGCTTGGGAATACATATTTTGTATTACTTTTAATAACCGACCGCTAATACCATTGTCTATAAGTTTTTGCCACAAAAAATGCCCTATTAACTTTATCGAAAGCTTTTTCATAATCCAGAAATGCACAATACATGCGCTTTTTCTTAAACAACAAAATATCAACCAGCCCGTACAAAGTAAACAAGTGATCCATTGTTGAAAAGTTGTTTCTAAACCCAGCTTGTTCCATGCCAATTAAGTGAAATGTTTCAATGTATACCTTTAGGCGTTCGTTCAGGATACTTGTAAACAGTTTCCCAAAACAGGACAGTATGGTTATACCACGATAGTTGTTGGGATCTGCAGGGGAACCTTTGTTTTTGAATATTGGCTGTATAACCCCAATTACCCAATTAGTTGGTACTTTACCGGTAATTAATATCAAATTAAATAGTTTCACAAAAACACCTAACATTTTCTCTGCTGAATTTTTAAGGAATTAATTTACTATATTATCTAACCCGCATGCTTTATTGCTCTTTAACTTCTTTATGCAATTAAGAACCTCATTTTCAGTAATTAAATTATCTAACAGAGCATTAACATTATCAGAATCAACTCCATTGTCAGGGGCATCATCAGCCTCCTCTTCAACTGTATTCATATTTTTAAACAGCTCAAAAAAGGCCTGACAGCTAGGTTGGGTAGGGTTAGATTTATTCTTTTTCCCATTTATTATGGCCCAATAATCCTTGGGGTCTTGACTTTGTTTCACGTAATCGTCTTGCCATTTCATGGTTATATTTTCTCGCCTGTTTTTTAACTGTCTTTTTATATGACTTGGCAGCACGTTCTTTTTCTGCCCTCAAAAACAACTCATTTTTCATTAGTAAACTTCTTCTCCTACATCACGAAAAAATTCTACTCTTAATCCTGCATTCCACATTATACCATGATTTATCCTTTTTTATCTTTTTAGATGGGCCACGATATTTCTTTCTCTTTTTTACCATGTGTAGTGTACTTGCACTTTCAATTAGAATATTGTTAACTCTACCGACAATCTCATCTACACTGTTTAAAGTAATATTCTCTGAGTGTGAAAGCAGGCCATCGAGCTCGTGCTCTACCAATGTTATTTTGTCAACGTCTAAATCGTCAACAAAATTTAGTTTTAGATCATTATTCCATTTCACAAAATGCGAATTAGGATCATTGGTACTTGGCTCATGGACTGCTTTCTCTTTCTTATTTATGGATTCTGCCACAAAATTTATACTAATTGGACAATGGATATCTGAAAACAATTCATTAAATTCATGCACGCAAAAGTCATCAGCACGTTCAAATAAATCATAAGAAACTACACCGTAATCCACAACAGAAGCATTCTTACAAGTCAGCTTACCTTTACCCCAATCTCTACCAATTCTGCCATTAACAATAATAAGCTGACATGCTCTACAGAAACCTAATAATTCATGCCCCATGCTATTTGTCTGCCTATCTTCAGATGTTCTTTCGGGATAGTACAACGCACTACGACACATCTCAAAATCCACAAACTTATAACTACTTCTAGCTTCATTACTAACGTTATTCTTGAATCGTGTTTCCTCAAAAACAGTAATATGCTGAACAAAACAATCTCTTATTAGTACTAGGATGCCTCCAGATTCTCTTCTGTATTTATTTCTGTTTTTATAAAATGCAGTGTAACCATCTATTTTTACTGTGTCAACATCTGCAAGTTTACTTTCAGAGATGCAGATAACGTCATAGTTATTCAAAAACTCTGAAAATTCAGGAAAAGCCTGTTTAGATAGAAAACCGCACACATTAAGTGCAACACACCTCAGGCATCTAGCTGACCTTTCACCCTCACTGGGGTCATCTTCTTCTCTTTCCTCGTTATGGAAAGTGGGATCGTTTTCTTCAGCATCACTGTTATTATTGTCAGGGTTATCATTATTTCCATCAGCGTTGCTAGTATTGGGGGTGTTGTGGCTATCGGACTGGTTTTGTATTATTCTATGAGAATTGTCCTGCTGGTTGTTATTATCATTATCGTCATTGTCTTTGTTATATATCATCATCATCATCATCATCATCATCATCACCATCATCATCATAATCATCATTATCAACATTATGATATCCACTAACATTATCATCATCATCTTTATGACACCCACCAACATTAGTATCATCATCATTAACCCACACCGGCTACATTATCATCATCATTATGACAAACCGCCACAAAACATTATTATCATCGTCATTATCATTATGACACCCACCAACATTATCATCATCATCATTATAAACACCCACCCACGTACTTAACCTCATCATCATTATGACACTCACCAACATTATCATCATCACCATTATATGACACCCACCCACATTAACAACATCCCCAACGTTATGACACACCACCCAAATTTATCATCATCATTATGACATCCACCCACATTAGGCATCGTCATCATTGTAACACCCCCCCACATTAACATTCATCATCATTATGGTACCCACCCACATTAACATCATCATCATTATGACATCGACATCACACCAACATTATCAACATCATCATTATGACACTCACCCACATTATCAAAATCATTCATCATTATGACTTATCCCACCCAACCATAATCATCAGTCATTAGGAAACCAAACCAGCTGCACAGACTACTTTATCGTCATCATCTAATGACACGCCCAGCGATATCTTATCATCATCGTTTCATTGTCACCATCCAACAAAATTATTAACAACATCATCATCATCTGATTCATTACGTCGACATCAATCATTATCCTCATCACCACCATTATTATCGTACAAAAGTAACATTTATCATCTCAGATTATTACATGCGTCGAACATTATTATCATCATACACTTTTACAAGCCACCAAAATTATCATCATCATCAACATCACTTCTTCTATCATCATGCCAATCACCATATTTTCGGCCATCACACAGCGTGCACCTTTACTATCCATCATCACATCACCATAATCGTCCATCACCATTATTCTTCGCCCACGACACACCTAACATTACTATCGACCATCAACGATCACCTGATCATCACCATCATCATGCATTCATCACCATGTATTCTCCGCCCACCGCACCAAACATTACTAATCACCTCAATCATCAACATTCAGACATCATCATCATCATCATCAACGCCGTCATCATTACCACTCACACAAACATCATCATCTACATCATTATTACATCCACCAACATTATTATCATAATCGTCATAATCACCCGCCCCAGAATCATCCTCATCCTCAGCAGCAGCAGCAG
Source organism: Phymorhynchus buccinoides (assembly GCA_017654935.2). Taxonomy (NCBI): domain Eukaryota; kingdom Metazoa; phylum Mollusca; class Gastropoda; order Neogastropoda; family Raphitomidae; genus Phymorhynchus; species Phymorhynchus buccinoides. The sequence continues at coordinate 1,423,634 of JAGGCT020000035.1, forward strand.
CAGCAGCAGCGTCATCATCATCATCATCATCATCAACATGATTATTATTACATACACCAACATTGTTATCATCATCCTTAGTACTCCAACCGACATTTTTACCATCATTTTTATTATTGCATACACTGACATCCTTTTTCTCCTCATTACCATTATCACACCCGCCAACATTACCATTACCGTTATCATCAACGTTACATGCACAAATATTATAATCCTCGACGTCGTTATCACACCAACCACCACCACCACCATCATCATCATCATCATCATCCACCCATCTCCGTTGTTATGTCATGTTGTTATCATGCACACCAACATTATCATTATCATCACTAACAGTAACACACCTACCAGTATTATCAATATCTTCATTATTGCAACCACCAACATTACCACCTTTATCATAATCAATCCCACTTACCTCATCATGCATCATTATCACTCATCATCATCATCATCCATCATCATTCCACACCCATCAACTTTATCATACCCACCAACATTACTATCGTCATTATCCCACCCACCAACATTATCAACATCATTATTATCACACCCGACAAACCTTATCGTTAATCTTCATTATCACACGCCACCAATATCATAATCATCCTTATCATCATCCATCATCTCATCATTATCACACACGACCCGGCACAGTCCCTCATCATCGACCAATGAAGCACTTTCTTTGGCACACCTGGTGTCAATATCCACATGGTTCGCACAAACCACAAATGATGAGGGCAAAAATGAGGAGTTCGCAACAAGTTGCAGGAATGTTCGCCATAAAACAGTTGCAAAGAAGGTTCTTTTTTCATACTTCCTAAGACAAAGAAAGGCAAGTGAAATTTTAAATGTAACACCGTGATTTCCAAATGAAATAGTGTGCTTTTTTGATATGATCATATTGTAGATCTAAATCAGTAAATCACTAATTACTCTAATTTTAAGTATATTATGAGTAAATCTGAGAGTAGACTATTCTAGTGACACTCATATCTGTATACTTTTGTTTTTAAACAATAAAAGTTAGCATTTTACAAGCAAATTGTGTCTAGGCTAATCTACTATATACCAGCCGATTCAATGTTTTTCCCTCCCCGCGCCCCCTGATGTTCATTATATTTACTTAGATTTCACATAATCATACGCAATAGGATCAAACAAAGACACAGTGTCTTTTGATCAAATCTAGATAATGTTAACATTGGGTTTCTTTAATATGCTTATAACATCACATGTATTACTATTAGCCTAAAAACCGGACCTGGAACATGTGTTTACATCTTTAAATTATGGGTGGGGCGGTGGGGGTAAATACTGTATTATGTTTCGACTTTCATGAACTTACAATACCACACACACTCTCTCGTCTCTCTCTGTGAAAGAAAACAAAACACATAAATTAAATAAACAATGTTTAATCACTTGCTGAGCAAAAAAACGAGGATACTACTCCGCAGATGTTAGAATCTCTCTCTCTCTCCTCTCTCTCTCTCTCTCTCTCGTCTCCTCTCTCTTAATCTAACTGCCTATTTGGTCCATGCGAGAGAGAATATATTCTGACCTAATTTGCTAAACATGTGCTAGGGCTCCGATCGTCCCGACGATTTGCTACATGGCGGCCGTGTCTTTTCCTTATCACAATCTGACATAATTGACAACTCCG
>JAGGCT020000035.1:1425808-1430808 GCA_017654935.2 Phymorhynchus buccinoides
CAACATACCGTAATACATTCATACTTAGACGTGTACACACGTTCGCAAGCTCACACAATCGTAGAGAGAGAGAGAGAGAGGCGAGAGAAGAGAGAGAGAGAGAGAGAGAAGAGAGAGAGAGAGAGAGAGAGAGAGAGAGAGAGAAGAGAGAGAGAAATAGAGAGAGAGAGAGAGAGGAGAGAGAGAGAGCGAGAGAGCGAGAGAGAGAGCGAGAGAGAGAGAAAGAGAGAAGAGAGAGAGTATTAGAGAGAGAGGAGGAGAGAGAGATATGAGAGAGAGGAGAGAGAGTCTCCAAAGACGTCAACACTTTTACAATTGTAAAGGCACCGAACCTTATCTGCGAGAGAGAGAGTAGAGAGAGAGAGAGAGAAGAGAGAGAGAGAGAGAGAGAGAGAGGAGAGAGAGAGAGAGAGAGATAGAGAGAGAGAGGAGGGGAGAGACAGAAAGAGAGAGAGAGCGAGAGAGTAGAGGAGAGAGTAGAGGAGAGAGTAGAGGAGAGAGAGAGAGAGAGAGAGAGAGGAGAAGAGAGAGACGAAAACGCAAAAAAAAAAAAAACACGAAATTTTAAAAATTTACCCATAGAGAGAGAGTATAGAGGAGGAGGAGAGGAGAGAGAGAAGAGAGAGAGAAAAGAAGAGAGAGATGGAGAGAGAGCGAGACACAGAGATAGAGTCAGTCATATAACAACAAACAACATTCTAGATAGACCGACCACAACTGAAAGATAGATGCTTGTCAACACGGGAGAGAGATATACATACAGACAGACAGACAGACATAGGAGACATAGTATTTAAACACGAAATACACATTATATACCAATATTAAAAAACCCAAAACTAGATCAACACAAAAAAAGATGTATTATTATACTCACAGATTTTGCTACCCCCACAAATGTCCAAGTTTCAAGCACACACACACACAAACTTCTAACAGCAAATTACTTTCCAAAAAATTTAATTCTCAGTCCACACGAGCAAAACAAAAACACTGAAATTCAACGGTATAACACTAACAAAAGTAAGCATTGCTTTAGTAGCAGAGTTGATAATATTTGGGAACTCACTGCCACCTGAACTAAAAAACAATGCACCATCTACTAACGCCTTCAAAAACCTGCTTGACAAAAATGAAAATTTTAGTGAAAACGTTTTATGATTATGATGATTGAAATTGCAATCATAATTGGGTTTGGGTGTTTTTTTTTCCGCATGCAAATGCAACCTAATAAAATGTGTTTTTTTTTGGATTAGGACGATCCGGTTTATAAGCGCGCGAGGCTTAGGCAGGTAAGTCAGTGAGTTCGCTTTACTATCTACTCTGCGACTGCTACTACTACTACTGACTACTAACTACTCTACTACTACTGCTGCTGCTGACTACTACTAAACTCTACTGCTGCTCTACTGCTACTAACTGCTATTACTACTACTGCTGAACCTGCTACTGCTACTACTAACGACTTCTACTACTACTACTAACTGCTACTGTTACAACTTAGACTTACTACTACTACTATGCTGCGACTACTACTACTACTGACTACTACAGCAACAACTGCTGTACTGACACTACTGCACTACTACTACTGCTACTACTACTGACAACAACTCTACTACTACTACTACTACTCTACTAATACTACTACTCACCCCCTTTTTTTACTACTACTAAATACTACTACTACTACTACTACTGCTACTACTTCTTCTACTACTACTACTGCTGCTTACTGCTGCTACTACTGCTACTACGACTCACTACTACTACTACTACTACTACTTTTTTCTTTTACTACTACTACTACTACTACTTACTACTACTACTACTACTACTACTACTACTGCTGCTGCTGCTGCTGCTACTACTACTATACTACTACTACTACTAATCATACTACTACTACTACTACTACTACTACTTTTGCTGCTGCTGCTACTGCTGCTTGCTGCTGCTGCTGCTACTACTATTACTTCTACTACTACACTACTAACTACTACTACTACTACTACTACTACTATTACTACTAATACTACTACTACTACTGCTGCTACTGCTGCTGCTGCTTCTGCTGCTGCTGCTGTTACTACTACTTACTACTACTACTATTACTATACTACATACTAATACTGATACTGGCTGCTGCTGCTGATAATGCTGCTACTACTGCTACTACTACTATTATACTACTACTACTACACTACTACTACTACTACTGACTGCTGCTGCTGCTGCTGCTACTACTGTACCTACTGACGACTACTACTACTACTACTACTACTACTGCTAAACTACGACTTACTACATACTACTACTACTACTACTACTACTACTATACTAATCTACTGCTACGGGACGACGACGACTACTTACTACTACTACTACTACTACTACTACTACTACTACTACTACTACTACTACTAACTTACTACTACTACTGCTGGCTACTGGCTGCTGCTGCTGCTGCTGCTGCTGCTGTTACTTTACTACTACTACTGCTGCTGCTGTTCCTACTACTATACTGCTGCTGCTGCTGCTGCTGCTGCTTGCTTCTACTGCTGCTCTGCTGCTGCTGCTGCTGCTGCTGCTGCTGCTGCTGCTGCTGATGCTGCTGCTGCTGCATCTACTACTACTATTACTACTGCTGCTGCTGCTGCTAGCTTGCTTGCTGCTGCTGCTGCTGCTATTGCTACTACTACTACTACTACTACTACTACTACTACTACTAACTACTACTACTACTACTACTACTAACTACTACTACTAGGGGAAGACGGGGTAAAAAAGCGCATGGGCGGGTAAGAAGCCCACCCCAATTATCTCATGAAATAAAGAAAATTTCAGTGAAATTTGCCCATGAGACGAATGCTAGACATTAACACTCGTCTCATGGGCAAAATGAGACTGAACTTTTCTTCATTTCATGAGATAATTGGGGTGGGCTTCTTACCCGCCCATGCGCTTTTTTTACCCCGTCTTGTCTTCCCCCCCTACTACTGCTGCTACTGCTACTACCACCACTGGAAATCAAGCTATCATGAAAATGTGACCTAGCTTTTTGGTAATCTGTCTTGAGTAGAGGTCACTTCCTTAATATGTGCTTGAAATGTCCAAACACGCTGATAGCACTAAAACTGGAACGGGGGAGAGGGGAGTGTGGGGGGGGGGGGGGGGGGGGAGGCGTCTCTTTAGGTAGATTTATCGTCCTTAGCCCTCGACGCAAGCTGTCGTTCCATTTATAAAGGGCCAGCCACACTGCATAGGATTTGACCCCAGTACGATACGATTGTGAAGATGTCTGCGAGAGTCATGATTCACCTTGGTGAACTATGCTACATCCGTCTAAAAAAATGGACCCTACTGTCTTCGTTCACTATCCTCATGTAGACCGCAATACACGAATCAGGTCAAATGCCCCTTAAAAGGACCGCTTATACCGCTACACTGCGTACGATACGATGACTTTCAGCGATTGACAGTCATTGAATTTTCTTGTGAACAGACTCAACAGACAGACATAGACAGACAGACAGACATGCAAACAGAAAGGGAAAACAAAGCCAACAGACATACAGTTAAGTAGGCAGAAAGGTAGGCAGACAGGTAGACATGCAAACATAGATATACATACATACATGCATGCAGCATGCATACACATACCTACATACATACATACATAAATACATACATACATACATACATACATACATACATAAATACATACATACATACATAAATACATACATACATACATACATACATACATTCATACATACATACATATACATACATGCATACATACATACATACATACATACATACATACATACTATACATACATGCATACATACATACATACATAGTTTATGCATACATACATACATACATACACTACATACATACATACATAACATACATACCATGCATGTATACATACAATACATACATGCATACATTGTATACATACATGCATCACATGCATACATACATATACATACATACATACATACATACATACATACATACATACATACATACATACATACATACATTCAGGAATACATACATACAAAGTCGATGATGTCGTTTTAAAAAATTAGAAACACTTATTAAGAGTTGACAATATTTCGCTGTAGTCTACAGCTTTAACGAGTCACAAAACTTCAACTGACAAACCAAGGAAAAGAAAAACTGGGGGAGCAAATAAAACGTGAGCTCTGATCAGTAGGCAAAGTGACCCATTTCAAGGCGTGGCCAGTTTAGTGTTCACAAACAAGCAAGTCTCACACGCACACAGTCACACAGGCACAATATACACGCACACACTATTATGCAGATGCACACAGTACGCACAACTAGGCACACACACATGTGTGCATGCTAACACACGCACACAACACACACACAACACACACATATATGCATAAGCACACCCACGAGCACACGCGCACACGCACGCACACGCACACGCACGCACACGGTACGCACAACACACACGACACACACACACACCCACACACACACAACACACACAAACACACACCACACACAACACCACATACACACACACACAATCACACCACACACACGCACACACAAGCAGGCCATGCACACACAGAGAAAATTACAAATACATAAATAACAAGGGCGTCGCCGAGCGGCAGACATGTCCGTCACCAGCAATGCCACGCACTTGCGACACCCCGTAGAGTGTCACATCCTGACACAAAATTTGAAGGGATTCTTTCTTCTAGTTCACGAGATACAGCTTGAAGAAGAAACATATAGCGCAAAGAAGGAAATTTCGGTTTTCAAGGTCACACTTCAAGGTCAAGGTGAGAATGGTGATAATTTATGCTCGGATGTTTTATTCTCTAGGGTATACAGTACACCACACACAATCTGAAGCGCTTCTGTCAAGTACAATGTGGAAAATATGGCTTAAAACCCAATTTGTAGACCCCTACCACTTTCAAGGCCTACTAATCTCCCGGACC
>JAGGCT020000035.1:1435808-1460705 GCA_017654935.2 Phymorhynchus buccinoides
GGAGAGAGACAGAGAGAGAGAGAGAGAGACTGAGAGAGAGAGAGAGTGAGAGAGATAGAGAGAGAGAGAGAGACGGGAGGGAGGGAGAGAGAGAGAGATGAGAAGTTGAGCAGAGAGAGAGAGAGGAGAGAGAGAGGGAGAGAGCAGAGGAGAGAGAGAGAAAGGCGGAGAGAGAGAGAGGAGGAGGAGGGGAGAGAGAGAGAGAGAGGAAGAGAAGAGAGAGAGAGAGAGAGAGACGCAAGACACAATGAATTTTTAAGTGAGGCCACCGACCTATACACATTTGTAGTGCACTTTAATATGCACACAACTAAAGCAAAAAGTTAAAGGAACACAATCATTAGAAACAATAGATATATCATGTGTGCGTATACTACATAAAATCAAAAACAAGTAAGGATGTACGAGTGTTGGAAAACTGTCCCTGTGTTTTCGAGCATAGTAGAGAGAGAGAGAGAGAGAGATGAGAGAGAGAGAGAGATGAGAAGAGAGAGAGAGGAGAGAGAGAGCAGGAGAGACGAGGAGAGGAGAGGCGACGGAGAGAGAGAGAGAGAGCGAGAGAGAGACGAGAGAGAGAGGAGAGAGAGAGAGAGATGAGAGAGAAGAGAGATGAGAGCAAGGGAGAGAGAGAAGGAGGGCGAGAGAGAGAGGGGAGAGAAGAGAGAGAGAGAAGAGAGAGAAAGGGTAGAGAGGAGAGAGGGAGAGAGAGAGGAGAGAGAGAGAAAGGGAGAGAGGAAGAGAGAGAGAGAGAGAGAGGAGCGAGGGGGGAGAGAGAGAGAGAGAGAGAGAAAGGGAGAGAGAGAGAGAGATAGAGAAGAGTTGAGAGGGAGAGAGAGAACGGGAATAATAGCAAGAGACCAAAACAAAAGTTGAAAACGAAGAAAACAACTGAATGGATGGATGACAGATGGTGGGAGGACGGAAGGAAGGAAACGAGGAGGGGGGAAAAGGGGAAGGAGATCTTTTGCTAAACAAATAATAAAACGAAAAGCGAAAAGAGCACACCAGAATGAAAGGGTCAGTACACCAAACTCTAAGTCATACAGAAACCAGACACTTGTGTATCGGACTAAACCATAAAACTATACCAGAAGAAAAATTCCATCTTAGATCATCACACAGATATAGGTATGAAGAGAGAAGGAGGAACACAAAAGAGAAGAAGAAGAAGAAAAAAAAAAAGAAAAAAAAAGTGCCGCCTCAAAAAAAAAGAAAAAGAAAAAAAGGAGACACTACCCCAAACACAACAAAAAAAGAAAGGCGGTGACAGTGGAGGCTTAAAAAAAAAAAAAAAAAAAAAAGCGAAAAGAAGAGAGAAAAAAGACAGAAGAAGGCGACAAAAACGAGGGAGAGAGACGAGACAGAAAAGGAAGAAAGAAAAGACGAGAAGAAAAAATAAAAAGGAAGAAGAAGGGAGAAAAAGCAAAAAAAACAACAAAAAGAAGAAAGACAGAAAGAAAGAAAGAAAGAAAAACGGCTATTTATATATTCACTCAGGTCTGGAAAAGGGGGGGGGGGGGGGGGGGGGGCAGGGGCTAAATCCAGGCGGTTTTAATGGTGACAAACACCATTGTCAGGTGCGGGAACTGAAAGGGGGGGGGGGGGGGGGGAGTTTGTTCAAGTCGTTCGTAAGAATGTGGCGATGTGGCGAAATTCGTATTTGAAAAAAAGAAAAGAAGTAAGGAGAAAAGTTGAAGTTAGCCTATGTGAGAGAGGGGGTGTTTTTTTGGGGGGGTGGGGGGGGGGTCGGGTTGGAGGTAATTATTTCAAAAACCTTGATTCCTTCTGTATAGAAAAGTGAAAAAAAGCCCTTTAGAATTAAAATGACGGAGCTGCAGCTTGGACCATAACAATTGTGTGTGTGGTGTGTGTGGTATCTATTGTTAAAAAAGTCGGGGCTGGCGCTGGTGTTGCACTGCTTCGGGCATTGCCTCAGGATCGCTTCCCACCATCTTTATCTTATAAATGTACAGTGTGGTTTGTTCCACAGCGGAGGAGGTTGATGAATGTGCATCAATGTGTGTTGTGGTGTGTGTGGTGTGTCGTGTGTGTGTGGTGTGGTGTGTTTGTGTGTGTGTGTGTGTGTGTGAGAGAGAGGAGAGAGAGAGAAGAGAGAAGAGAGACGAGTGAAACGAGAAAGGAGAGAGACGAGAGAGAGAGCGAGAGAGAGAGAGAGAGAAAAGAGAGGAGAGAGAGAAGATGAAAATGAAATTCTATTGACATAGCAACATAATGCTCCAATGCCAAGAAGCACAATCATGAAACTAAAGAATAGTAAGGCCTAACTGTGCGACTAAAAAAGAGCATTGAATATAAGACAGCAAAATAGAAATGACCAAACGAAAAAAAGTACCAAAAAATACGTTAGAGAAAGCAGGGCAAGGCACCATACGTTAATAAGAGGAAAATTATATCGGCAAACAGTCCAATTCTCGTTGCTAAGTTATTGGTAGCTTTAGCCAAAAACAATGCATCGGAGTTTTAGGACATTTTCATTCTCTGTTCAAGCAAGTAAATTACAGAAATGATATACCTATATGTAGGATTGAATTTTGCGAAAAGAAAGGTTCCTACGTAACTGTTCATAATACTCCCTACAAGAAAAAAAGAAAGTGCAACTCATCCTCAAAACAATCAAAAAACATAACGAGAGATTGAGAGAGAGAGGAGTTGAGAAGAGAGGAAAAGACGAGGAAAGATGAGAGAGAGATGAGAGGATTAGAGAGGAAGGAAGAGAGAGAGAGAGGAGACGAAGAGGAGAGAGAGAGAGAGAGACGGGAGAGAGGAGACGAGAGAGAGACGAGGTAGAGAGATGAGAGGCGACGTTTTGAGACGCAATGAAGAGAGAGAGGAGATGCGAAGAAGTTGACCCGTAATGAATAAAGAGACCTTTGACGAAACGAGAAGAAGAGATGACAGAGACCAAGAGGGAGAGAGAGAAAGAGTTCGAGAGAGGATGGGACGACTACGGAGAGCGAGATGAGAGAGAGAGACGAGAATGAGGAGAGAGAGGAAAGAGATCGAGAGACGCTTAGGAGTGCGGGCTCTACGCGGAAGAGAATGAGAGTGTCAGCGGCTGAGAGATGAGAGTAAGAAAGATGTTGCTGGAGGAGTGAAAGGAGAAAGAGGGGGAAGAGACGAGGGACACCGGAGAGTCGACTGCGGGGAGAAAGAGACGGGAAGCGGGTGGTGAGAGATGAAAGCAGAGACTCACGTTTTTCGATCTGCGAGGAAGAAAAAAAGAAAAGGAAAAAAACAAAAGAGAGAGAAAAAGGAAAGAGAAGAGAGAGGAAAAAAGAGAGAGAGAGAAGAGAAAAGAGAGAAAAAGAGAGAAGAGATGGAGAAAGAATTCAGTTTGAGAGACGATTCAGGAGGAGAACGAGAAAGATATGAAGAGAGAAGAAGGGAGAGAAAGCTTCGAGAGAGAGAGGCGAGAGAGAGGAGAGATGAGAGGAGAAAGAGCGAGAGAGGAGAGAGAGAGACATGCGGGAAGAAGAAGACGAGAGGATGAGAGAGAGGAGAAGAGAGAGAGAGAGGAGGGGGTGGGGGTTTGGAGGGGTGACGTGGGTGAGGGGGGGCGTGGGGTGCGTGGTGCTACCTGTTTTGTTTAATGCTACAAAAACGTGTAAGTTTTTCGTCCCCCTATTAACCGGTCATGTATGGCTATGTAACAACCACTTCCGCTGCAGTACCAAAGAACACGCCAAAAATCTTTAGTATGGGATACTATAATGGGCAGTATATATAGGTCAAACACACAAACACGTTCTAGGGTCGTATCAATAGTAGGCTTACTGTATGGGCACTTTCTGCTGTGCTTGCTTGCTCCTTTTGTATTTCAAGCATTATTATTCGGTCGGGTCGGTCCCCGTGTATTCTTATTAGAGCAAGTGAAGAGGGATAAGCAAAAGTTCACACAAAATGTTTCTACGAGTAGATGGGCATTTTCTCGCCGTGAAAATGTTGTTTGCGTACTCCGGTCATACATAGACACATTAGGGGACATTGTAAAAAAACAAAGTGGCGGGAACAATACTGGTCTGTCGCAATGCCCGACGGCACAGTTGCTACACCAGAAAGTCCCGAGTGTTTAGCAATATCAGATAGGGTAGCGGTTCTGTCAGGCTGTTTTTTTTTTGGTATTAGACACACGCTCGGATTGGACAATGTAATGTCTCGCCGTGCATCAGTGCTGTTCCTTTTGGATTAACCATTAGGCCGTGTACACCACTATAAGCGGTGATATACATGCGGAAAACCCCGTGCGAAATCCATAAATAAGTGAACGAACAGAAAGGGAAGGATTTGCGCATCCCCTTCACTTCCTTCTGATGTCAGAATATTTCCACCTATGGCCTCTGAAACTAGGGTTAATTAAACGTCACTTGACAGTGGAGAGTGATTGCCCTTGCGGTCAGTACTGACAAGGGACATCACTCTTGCGAAAGGAAGCCCAGCAGATTATTAGTGGCATCAAATAAGTGTATTGGCGGAGAGTTATCCCCCCTGTCTGGTCAGTATTGATTGCGAACACATCTTCTCCCACCCCACTAAGGGGGCATTCACTCTTGCAAAAGGTGTTTCGTTCGCAGGACCCTGCGTAAACTAAAATTGTATCCTTCTTTCCTTTCCACTTATTTAGGGTTATCCAGCACGCGGAACTATTACGCGTTCTAATGTGAACCCGGCCCGTAGGGTCGCGTTTTGACCTGTAGCAGTATTAGCAAGGAACGTACACTGTGACCGAATGGGGCGTCATACACCACCTCGGGACGGACATGAACGAACGATTTAGCCCAAGTGAAGAATGATAGACAAGCAGAGAGTGGTCAGTAAAACAGTTCTAAAAAGGGCAGTGACAAACCGTTCTTCTAGTTCCATTTTTGACATTGCACACTCCACTCTGTGGCGGTGATGAATGAATGATAATCCCCCCCCCCCCCCCCCCCGGTTTGAAAAAAGACACGGCGAGTGGTGTACGCCCATTTTAGATAAGTGGCTAATACACTAACTACTACTACTACTACTATACAGGGGAAGACGGGGTAAAAAGCGCATGGGGGGGTACTTGAGAAGCCCACCCAATTAGCTCATGAAATCTCCCCAATATTCTCATTGGGGGGAAAATGGAAGCAAATTTCAGTATCATTTTGCTCATCGAGACGAGCGTTAATGTTTCTAGCATGTTCAGGGCAAAATTATGACTGAAATTTTCTTTATTTTTATGAGATAATTGGGGTGGCTTCTTACCCTGCACATGCCTTTTTTACCCCGTCTGTCCAAATTCTACTACTACTAATACTACACTAAACTACTACATACTAATACTACTAACTACTACATTACTAATTACCTACTACTACTATACTGACTACTTACATACTACCGCGTGTCAGACATTCAGGAATATTACAGATAAAGGAACTGTAGTTTTTATTTTAAAGCAGCGAAGCGAGAGCACTTAATCCGACGGGTTGAGTTTTGCAAGAATCACGTCAAGGTGACTGAAAGACAAGCCTTCTTTTCAAGGATAGAACACTCACTTTGCTCTGGTTTCCTAGAAATCAAAGCGGATCACAAAACGGCGATTCCTCCTTGGCGGAGAGATGCCGGAGGAGAGTATGAGCATTTTTGTGTGTGGATGGGGGGGGTTGGAAGCCAATCACATTGTGGTTGAAGCTTGTTTGTTTATGTTTTTGGTACAGTGCAGTAAAAAAACAAAAATTGGAGATATTTCTTTTTGTTCGTTGAAGCGAAAAACTCCTTCAGATAAACTTTATCAACAAAATTATAAATAAATAAAAACGCATGTATTGCGAAATTTTCGTGCAAACGTGTTGGTTCTAAGCCTCAGGCAGCTCAGCCATTAGAAAAAAGAAAAGACACACCACGCCTCTCTCTTCAGTGGAAAGAATTTGTACTTCCACACCTCGCCAAGAAGGATTTGAATCGTCGATTTGATTGTCTTTGATTTCGTGGAAAACCAGAGCAAAACTGTCTGATTTTGTTCCTCGGCTGATACCTATATCTAATGGGTGTATGGTAAACACGGATTACCGGTTGAACGGATGGGACCTAGGACACTCCACCATTTGCATGCGGATAGGTGGTAGTAGAGACATCTTGGAACAAAACTTCCTCTTTCCCTCCGGTCAGCGACCGACCCTCCAGCCTTCAAATCCTAACCTCAAAACCCACCTGTTCACCCCCCCGTCATGAGGCTCCCTATCATTTCTCTGTTCTCGTCTAATGGCCTTTTAGGTATGTTTCTGCTAGGCATATTGCAATTTTGTCAAACGTGTGTGTTCATTTTAAAGAGCAGGACTCAATTTGAAAGTTGGGGGAATTTGTATGTGGCTCACAGCAACCCAGAAAAAAAACCAAAGGACTCCTTATAATAGTGGTGGGTTGGGTGTTTAAAGACCCACCAGATCACGTTGTCAAAATCACGGGTTTCACGCGTTTTTCCCTCTTACAGCTGGCAAGAAATGTTGTTTTGATCTGGTTTGACTCCCATACAAATGCTCCCCAATTCAAAACGAAACATTTTAAAGAGCAGCCTCAATTGAAGTTGGGGGGATCCCAGGAGGAATTGTATGTGGTCACAGCTACCCAGGGGAAAACAACAACAAAAGGGACTTAATCGTGGTGGTGGCAGCGTGTCATTAAAGGAGGCAACCTGACGGCATGCGGTTTTTGCAAGAAGAAAACTTCGTCCGATGAGGATCACCAGAACAGAAACATCCTTTTTCAAGGATCGGAACCGCTCACTTTCTCTGGTTTCCTAGGAAATCAAAACCGTTCCATAAACGGGCCGATTCCTCTTTGGCGGAGATGCCGGGGAGAGAAGCCCTTTTGGATGGGGTGGGTGGTGGCCACTCATCGTGGTTTAAGATTTTTCTTCTTTGTTGTGCAGTAACAACAAAAAAATTGAGTTTATTTCCTTTGTTGGGAGCTGAACACTTATTTGGGTGTTAAATAAACTGTAAATGAAAAGGTTTGTATTGTGGACATTTCGGGATTTGGTTTAATTAAGTGACTCAGGCGGCCATTAGAAAAAAGAGAACGCACATGCCTTCTCTTTTACTGAAATAATTTGATCTTCCCAGCACCTTTTCTCCTCCGCCAAGGAAGACTCGACGATTTGACGGTTTGATTTCTGGGAACCCAGAGGAAAGTGAGTGTTTCGATCTCTGTAAAGGCTGTCTTTCTGGTGACCTCGACGCTTTTTACGATCGACGATGCTTCCTCTCGCACGCACCTGGTAGCATCTGACACGCTGTGAGAATAGGGTGAACATTCTTGCGATAAGAGCACGTTGATTGCATCCATCGTCAGACTTGCCCTTTAGTCCTTTCACGAGCGACGGTGCCATCTATCACTAGAGATTAGAGTTGAGAACCGGTTAAAAAATCAGAACCGGTTTTTTTTGTTTTTTAAAACCGGTTTCCCCTCTTCGGAACCGTTTTGTTTATACCAGTACTCGCATCACTGGTTTCGCCTATGCAAAACACATATTTATTTGTCAGGAATATTCCCACACGTACACACGCACGCGCACACATACACACTAAAGAAACTTAATGACTTATGACAGACACACACACTCAACTCAACACTCAGTCAAAGTCATAGCTATACACCACCACCAACTAGAAAAAGCTACTCTTGGTTTACAAACACCTAATATGCGCTGAGTATCAGTGTTGTTTTTTTCGAAAAGAATGCGGTTATTTTAAGAAAAAAACTTACTTTCAATTTTCAGTTAAAAAACCGGATTCACAGTAAGTCGAACAGGATTTTCGAACCGCGAAAGTTTAGCAACATTTTTTCGGTTCAAACCGGTTTTCCCCCCACCTCTAAACTATGGAGGTATTGGATACAGGCTCTTCCTGCCACCACAGACCTTGTGGATTAGTCGGCCAGTTGTTGTTCTTTTTTTAATTTATTATTAACACAAGCTATTCTGAAGTTCCCCCTTACCCTAAGAGACTGAAGCTAACCCGTGGGCAAGGCACCTCCTGTTATCAACAAGATCGAACTCAGATTTCCAGAATGATTTCAGGCGCATGGACAAACAAACCACACACAGGGACACACACACACACATACATACACTACTACACTACACCACACACACACACACACACAAACACACACACACACACACACGCACACACACACACACAGACACACACACACACACGCACACGCACGCACACACACGCACAGCACACACACCGCAAACCCACACACACACCACACACACACACACCAACACACACGCACGCACACGCACGCACACGCACACCACACCCACACACCCACACACAACACACACACACAGACCACACACACACCCACCACACACACAAAAACACACACACACACACACACCAACACTACGCCGACACGTGACTTTCTGATCTCAACGCCACTTAGTATTGTTGTAAATGTTTTCCATGAATTGATATTTATGACTTGTAATAACCCGATTTTCCCCCACTGTTCCATTTTTTTATTTTTTTAAATTTTTTGGGGAGCATTATGTGGGTTTTTTTTTAACAGGTGTAAAAAGTTACAAACCCTTCAGCTAAATACTGCACAACATATTTTATGTGTGTGGTCCATTAGTCCATAATTATGGTATGTTAGCAATCCAAGAGGACGTTAGGGTAAGACGGGGTAAAAAAGCCCATAGGCGGGTAAGAAGGCCATGCCAATTATATCATGAAATAAAAAAAAATTAAGTAAAAATTTGACCATGAGACGACGTGTTCATGTTTAGCATTAGTCTCACGGGAGGAACCAAAATGGGACTGAATTGTTTTTCTTCATTTCATGAGATAATTGGCTTGGGCTTCTTACCCGCCCATGGGCTTTTTACCCCGTCTTCCCCTATATGAATTCGTTCGCAGCTTTCTTTTCTCCCCATGACACCACTTCAACGGTTAAAGTCCTGTCCTTGGGTTTAAAACACGTCCCAGTTGGGTTTGTTTGAGCCCAAAGCCCACCCTCCATGTAAAAGTCTCCTTGACCCAACGTGATTAGTAAGGAAGTATGTACACAACGACTGTCGCTGTTAGCAGCCCATTGACCGAACAAACATTAAAGTGTCAATATGTCACATGGGTCAAGCGCTAAGCCAGCACTTATCAAACTCTTGGAACACAGGGACGGTATTCATGTCGAGATAGCATTAGACTTAGCATGATGCTAACTTATAATCTCTTCCAATGTCCTATAGGATTTATAATAGGACTTTTGGAAGAGCTTCTAAGTTAGCATCATGCTAATTCTCATGCTAGGTCGACATGAATACCGTCCCAGTACTCTCAGTGGTGTTATGCACGTAAAGCCCTACCCCCCCCCCCCCCCCACGTCACGTGTCGCATTCCCTCGTATGCAAGAATGACTTCTTACGGTGGACCTTGATGGATGTGTTTTTTTGCAAAGAAACACTTCCGAGATCTCCAGAAAGACAGCCTTTACAAGGAGCGGAGCACTCAACTTTGCTCTTTTTTCCTAGAAATTAAACCGTCAAAACCGGCCATTCCTCCTAGACTGAGATGCCGGATTGGAGAGATGCCTGAGATAGTAGCCATTTTGGATGGTGTGGGAGGAGGTCATTCATTGTGGTTCAAACGTTTTCCTTGTTTTGTAGTGCAGTAAATAAAATAAAAATTGGAGCTATTTTCTTTGTTGTGGGCGAAACTCCTCTATTAGATAAATTGTATGAAATTTAAAAAGAAAAGAAATAAAAAGGCTTGTATTGCATAAATTTTGTGCAAATGATTTGGCGGCCCTTAGAAAAGAGACAGCACACGCCTTCTCTTGGGGTGAAGAGAATTTGCCTTCTAACACATCCGCCAATAAGAAATCGCCGAAATTTGACGGCTTGACTTTTGGTAAACCAGAGGCAAAGTGAGTGTTGCAATCCTCTGTAAAGGGTGTTTCCTGGTGATCTGGACGTGTTTTTTTTCTTACAAAAACTCATCCGTCAGAGGTTGGTCCCTTTAAGATTTCATACCATCGTATAAGAGGGAAACACGGTACGTGAACACCGTGATTTCGGATTTCGAACGTGACGTGTTGAGTGTCGTTAAACGATAATCCCCTCCCTACTCTTACTATGTTTACGTTTTTCTGTTCCCTAAACATATAACCCCTTTGTGCACACAAATCGCCAATGTTTCCTCCTCTCCGTTGCCCGTACAGCGATGTGATATAACGTCGGTTGATGGTTTTCGTCCCACACGTTGTGCTCTGTGTGAAGCCGAGTGGAAGTTTTTAAACCTTCTTCCTCTTCTGCGTGCGTTCCCAGGCCATATGGCCATAATGGGTAAGGTACATATGTGTCCATTTTTTCAGTTTTCACAGGTCCTCCCTGCTGCGTACAGCCGATGATTTTATGCTGGGAGCTTGCCATGGCTAAAAGACAATCCGTGCATAACGATCGAACAATAGCAACATTTTGGATGTAGCACTTGGCATTCTAAGGCGTGTGTCAATTGTTTCTGACACAGCCTTATGCCAAGGCTGTTTGATTTCAACGAAGTGGGTTTATAACCTCCCACCAGGAATTTTAAAAAAATTGTGCTTCCATCACAATGAAGTAAGAATGGGAACACGAAGTGGGAGGTTCCACACAGTAGCTTTTCTCAGATCCTTTCAGTTCATGCCTTTTGTTAACACTCGTCACCAGCATAAACTAATTTAAAGTGTTTTATCCATTAGGCATACATTGTTTTTATGGTGGCATACCACTTGTAAGGTTTTTTCCTATCCCTAACCAAAATCAATGATAAGAATATTAATTGCCTCTGTTAAAAGAAATAACTTGAAAAAAATAGCTCTCTGTGAAAAACTGAAAGGAGATAAAATTAGTTTAACTACAAACAAACCAACCCAAACAAACCTAGCTCCAAAAAACACTGATACAAAAGCAGCCAAAAAAAGAATGACTGTGTAAAACTGCTTAAAAAAAAACAAAACCCACTAAAAAAGCACTGAACCTACTACTACCACGAAATCTGAACAAAAACCACTGAAACTTACAAAAACCTACTAAACAAACTGACTGGAATAAAAAAAATAACTACTTACTGTAAAAAAAACTAGAAAAAAAGAAAATAAAACTAAAACCCAAACAAACCTACTTGAAAAAGCCACCTACAAAAGAAAAGAACCCAGAATATAAAACACATAACCAAACACAGCAAAAAACACTACACCTCCACTAAAAATAACTGAAAAAAGACAAACACAAACTAGACAACCAAGCTAGAAACCCACGTATACGAATGAAAACCAACTCGAACTAAGCTCTGATATAAAAACAAAAACCAAATCAACCAATCACCACTAACCAACCAACTAATTTAAAAAAAAAAAAAAATAACAAAACACAAAAAAGTAAACAACTGACCTAAAAATAACTAAACCAAAAGAAAACCCTATAAACTAAGCTAAAAACTCACTGTGAGTATTATGCTATGTAACATTAACGAAAACTTCCCTGTCCGAAACCCCTCCCGCATCCGAAAAAGTGTTCCAAAAGTGGGAATACAGGGGGAGGGGGGGGGGGGGGGGGAAAACGCAGTCAACCAGCCCCGCGGCAGCATTTTCGGCTCCAGTGACCCTTGACCCTTGACCTATTTCGACTTGCCATTTTATCGTAGTTACCTATTCACATGCAAACGTTACAGAGAGAACAGCCGAGCATGACCTTTGATCAATGACCTTCATTTTCCAACTTGGCCAAGATATCCAAGCTACCTCAAAGTTTGACAGAGTGAGAGCCGAGCGGTGGACCTTGACGAATGACCTTCATTTTCTAACTTGGCCTAGATATCCTAGCTACCTAGTCACATGCATAATTTGACAGTGAGAGCCGAGAGGTAAAAGCAAATAAAGGGAAGTAAAAAAACAACCAACCTTGCTTTAGGTCGATTTCCAATCAAGATTTGTTCCCCTTTGGCCAGTATAGTCTTGCAACAGTAACAATCATCACACGGCACAGTAAAGGGCCAGCCACAGTCCACTAAAATCGCACGACTGTACTACACGATTCGATCACGTGGTCTCGAACCGCGAATCACATTTGTTCTTGGAGACCACGTGATCTAATCGTATCGTACGGTCGTGCGATTTTTAGTGGACGTGTGACTGGCCCTTAAGACCCACAGATCCGGCTGGATTAAAAGTCCCTTGTGTTTTTTTCTGGGTCGAAGTGTTTGTCACTGGACGTGGCCGGGATGTTTCTCACTCGGGCGCGGGGGTGGCTCACAGTGACCTTAACCTTCTCGCTCCACATTTTATGCATGACCTTCAATCTTCTCGAACTCAGGGCTCCTAGGAATAGCACTAAGTACCTATCCACCTCGTGCAAACTTTTGAGCCGTCGCCAGGTCCTCCTCTGGGTGCAAACGCTCAACACAATGCACAGACATTTACAAGTAATTTTACACAGGCAGGAGCCGGAACAAACAGACTTCACAACATTCCTGCTCAAAACATTAACCAGCTTTTCAATTCGTGTCTGCTCTTACTAAGCATATGAGGTAGAAAAAAAACATGAAGGCTCATACTGCTGTGTGTAATGGTAATAAGGTATACTATGGTATTAGGGAACTTTATAGTCACACTACTATGCGAATCTCTGTGATTTAATTCAGGTTGCTCCCAATTGGAGAGTGTGTCGCAGCCAGAGGCGCACCACCTAATTATTTTAATTTTTTTGATTTTGCATGCAATTTTGCGTACATTGTGTACACCCCTTTATATTTCGGACTTCCAGATTATTTCTTTTAGGAATGCGGATGGATTTCTGTACGGAAGTTTTGTTGGTAAATGTGCACAGTGCCTTGTGCGACTATCTATCTATCTAGAACAAAGGGTTGACTAGCCCCAATCTGTCTGTGTGTCTGTGCGTCTATCCCAGTCTGTCCGTAGTAGCTGTCTGTCTATATACAGTGCGTGTTTGTGTTTCTCTCTCTCTCTCTCTCTCTCTCTCTCTCTCTTAGTCTCTCTCTCTCTCTTCTCTCTCTCAAGCGAAGAAAGCATTACAGAGAAGGAGGGGCCAGGGAGAGACGAGGAAGAGAAAAGAGAGAGAGAGCTGTGAGAGAGAGAGGGCGGTCCCGAGATCAAACGAAGAGAGGAAGGGCGGGGATGCGGGGAGATGAGAGAGAAGAGAGTGTGAAGAGAAGAGAAATGGACGTGAGACTGAGTGGAGGGAGAGGAGATAATATGCAGACTGGACGTGGATGAGACAGTGAGAGACGGAGATAGAGCGAGGCGAGAGAGACGGACTGAGAGACGTGGAGAGACGGGTTTCCGAAAGGAGAGTTTGGAGATGGTGAGAGAGAGAGAGAGAGCGATGATTGCCATTATTCAGGGAAGCAAGCATAGGTTTTTTTGGTCATTCGAGCGTATGGATCTTGGTACCTCTCTTGCAAGTATTTAATAAACATAAATGGTGCAGTTACTGCAAACATAATTGTGATTTTTGCCACTGTGCAAAAAATTTGGGATTATGCTATTATGAATTTGTTGTAGTTTTTATGAGAAAATGCTACGTTAAAGTGTTTAATGAGACGGGACCACACACCACACACACACACACAACACCCCACACACACACACTCCAACACTCACTCACACAACACACACACACCCACAACATAACCAAAAGTCCTGATTCACAAACTAGTTCACACCTAGTGCTAGTCGTGCCTCTTATAAATAACTTTTTATTGCGCTTTCTAACCATGTTTGGAGGAAACAACAAGGTTATGAACAGAGAAAAAAATCGTTTGTACAAGAGAGAAAACTGTCGCTCAACTTTAATGATATATGTATTCAAAGAATTACTGTTATTAAAACTTCACTACAGTTACGCTCGCTTACAATATCATTATTACATATAAATCTATATGGACGTACAAATTCTATATTCATATGTTTCCAAAGTCATATATTATTAATAATGTTTTCCAATCCAGAGAAGACTGGGCGAACAATAGGGTCTTGGATGTACAGATTACCACTCAATGTAAGCTTTCTAGCATCATTCATCATACTCATTAATATAGTATAAGCCAATCGGTAGTGGGAGTGTGTGTTGTGGTTGTGTTTGTTGTGGCTTGTGGTGTGTGTGTGTGTGTGTGTGTGCTCTTTTTTGTGTTTGTGTGTGAGAGTGGTGTGTGTGTGTGTGTTGAAAACACAAAACAGGGCCTTATAAACTCCGCCGTTTTTCGACCCGAATCGCTTCAAATTTGCTGTTGAGCCCTAACGGGGCGATGGGGCGGCAACGGCAAACCGATGTGACCGTATCATTTAGCGCGGTTTCGCACAAAACTTATGCGCCGGAAACGCGTATCCCGCCGGAACCTCTCGGCGCCCGTAATATCCGGCATTTCTGGACCGATTGGCCTTCAAATTTGTGCAAGTTACATGACAGGGTTACGGTTTGGCTATTGGTGTGCCAAACAAAAGCGAAATCGGTTCAGAAATGCGCGCGCCATACACCGCGCTTTACCTTTTCACGAATAACTCCGCCGTTCTTAACCGAACCGAATCGCCTCACGTTTGCTCGTAGGGCTGCTATGGCCCGGGCAAAGCCTAGCAGCAAATTGGAAGACAATCGGAAGAGGAGCGCGTCACTCTCAGAGCAGCGCCAACGTGAAACTCCCAACCGTTTTCTTAACCACATCGTTTCTAATTTGCCTCGTATCAGCGTATTCACCAGTACTTGGCGTTACCGTTACTAGGCGAGTTACCAGTTACGGTGGCATATGCCACTACTAGCGTGTGCGCTAGGTTTTCTTTTAAAAGGAAAAAAGACATTCCCCAACTGCTGAGAAAACTAGATTATTCTTTAGATAATATTTATTGTGGGATTTTTTTTTTTTACAAAATAGAATCTTCAAACCACATACATTCTACATGAATAACCTAGGTCATTCTTAGATTAAGTTACTTTGATACAAAATTGAAGCTTGAAATACATCCTTTTTCTACGCTGATAAACTAGAGTATTGTTTAGAATATTACTTTCATACAAAATAGAAGCTTTGAATGGCCATATTCTACACTGATAAACTAGATTATGCTTTAGACATACTTTCATACCAAAGAAGCTTCAAACAGACCAGCTACGCTGATAAACTAGATTATCTTTTAGATCTTTACGTTGACCAAAACTGAAGCACTTCAAACACAAAATGCTACGATGATAAACTAGATTTATCTTTTAGATATACGGGTTGATCAAAAACTGAAGCTTCAAACCACCATTTACTACACTGATAAACTATGTTATTCCTTTAGATATTATTTACTTGACACAAAATTAAAGGATTCAACCACATCATTCTGCGCTGATAAACTAGATTATTCGTAGATATTACGTTGCTACAAAACTGAGCCAGCTTCAAAACAACACCATTCTACACGAAAAAAAAAGGAAACGCTACCCAATTGCTCACATCATACGTTCTTACACACGAGAATGCACGTGGCAAAATGTCTAAAAGAAAACACACACGAGAAAGTAGGCCTATAACATAAACAAACAAAACAAAACAAAACCGAAACAAAATCACGCAGATCCCAAGTAAAATGATGGAGACATGCGCTACATCAATCTATACAATAAAATCAAAATAAATTTGGAGGTAAACCCTAACGCCCTAACACTGCACAATCTTGGGAAAAGTTGTAGTAAGTATGATGATAAAAAATATATATATTATTATTGCAGAATAAATGCTATAAATAAACAAATTCAGTTTGGTAACTATGGTTACAAAAAAACACACCACGTAGCCAGATAACTAAAAGAGAATAATAGAGGAAAAGAAAAAGAACAAAGATACCCAACAATGTACTACTCAATAAGTATATTAGAAGAACTATAATAAGAAACCAACAGAAAAAAGATGGAACACAAATTTGCTTATTCGGATGGTCTCTCCAATGTAATAGTCATAGAATGAAGCGCACAGCTCGATGCGACATTATCCCTCAAATATGGACACAAGCGATTTCCAATGGGAAGACAGGAAAATACTTGATTTGTAATAACGAAACAAATGCAAACGAATAAGGACCTGATGTTTCTGTTACAAGCTTTTTTTTTTTCAAGAAAAAAGCAAAAAAAAAAAACAAAAGTGATGTCTGTCCCCAACTTTTACCAATAAAAAAGTTCAAAACAATCAAATATAGCCATTAGAAAAAATAACGTCGCTTCAAAACCCATCCTCCCACCCGACTGAAGAACTTGATGATACAAAACGTTAAAGGGAGCACTCTGACAGATGCCATGCGTTTTTGCTAAAGAAAACCCTGTTCGAGACACCGTGTGTGAAAACACCCTTAAGAGATTGCAACACTCACTGCCTCTTCTGAGTTCCTAGAAATAAACCGTCAAATCGGCGCGATTCCTCCTTGGAGGCAGTGGTGCTGGAACGTCAAATTCTTTCACCCAAAGAGAAACGGCGGTGCTTGTGACCGTTACCTCTCTTTTTTTCCTAATGACGCCAAAATCTTCTGCACGAAAATTTTCAGCACAGAACAGCCTTTTTTTTTATTATTTTTTTGTTAAATATTTTTTTTGTATAGTTATCTAAAAGAGGTTCGCTCAAAACAAAGGAATAGCTCCAATTGTTTGTTTTTTAATGACTACAAAAAAAGAAAAATGCTCAAACACAATGAATGACCTTTCACGCCAATCCCATCCAAAATGGCTAGTCTCTCCTGGCATCTCCCGCCAAGGAGGAATCGCCGTTTTTTTTGACGGTTTGGTTAGTGTGGATGTTGTCAATTATTTGGTTGCATGTTCTTAATGTTCAGTGTGCTCCGCTCAAACATGGAAGGGCTATGCGCCTAATATCCAGTAAATTTCCGAGTTCCGAATTTCTCTAATCTCTCTCTCTTCATAAAAAGTAAAGTTTTGTATTATCCACTTAATAAATTGTTTCAAATTTCTATTTTGGTACACATGGAGTTCAGTTACTGTCTTTCCAGCTGCAAGGGACGAGCTGAGGCAAATGTGTCGTTCATATTATTTGTTAGCCACTTTGTCTTTTAAAACAATATCTTTTCGTAAAACATTTTTACATGGTTATTGTGTTTTCCGTTGAGAGGATAAAATACAATGGGAGGAAGTCTATCATTAACTTGCAACCACTTGCAGTCTTCCATGCACTCGTTTTTAGTTTTTAAACGAATTTGATGAAAAACCAAAATAGCCAGCACATAAAACAAATGAAAACGAGCAAAACAAGGCTGAAGGCTATACAAGGGCCAAACACAGATAGGTTACACAATATGGCCGCCAGAAAGTAATAAGACACTGGAAAAGAACATAATAATGAATATTAAATAGAAATAACAAGCCAAAAAGAGGACCATTAAGAGCAGAAAAATAGCAAGTAACTGAAATACACAAACACGAACAGCAAACAACAGTAACAACATCAACAAGAGAATAGGCTTAGATAAATCTGACAAAAACTAGAATCATAGGATTTGGAGGAGTGGCAAAGAAAAAGTTAACTGCAAACACGTACAATCCTATATATATTTTCGAAATCTGTATGTGTGTCTGTGTGTGTGTCTGTAGTGTCCCCTTGATGGCACAAGCCACAGTTACTCAACGATCGGACACCAATTTAGGCACAAGCATCCTTGGCACCGACCGAAGGTCATTGCCCCCCGTTCATTACTTTTCGGAAAGCTCCGCCAAGGGGTCGTGAGGGGATGGGGGGGGTGGACCACACGCAGCCCGATTTACAAACAGGCAGAAGTGCGTTTGTTGAGCTGTATTTCTCAACCGATCGATACCAAAATTTCGTGCATCAAGCATCCTTGGCCACCCGCCGAAGGGGGGGGAGTGGGTTGAGGGGAGGAGGGATAAGGGGATGAGGGGGGCTAGGGGAGGAGGGAGGGTTGGAGCGGGGAGGTGTGTGGGGATGGTCTGGTGTGTGTGTGGGTGTTGTTCAGGGGAGTCGGGTGGGCTGGAGGGGGCCACAAGTTTCTCAACAGATCGACCACAAATTTGGCATCAGCATCCTTGGGCACCTTGAAGGTCTCTGCCGTCCTTACTTTTTGGAGAAACCTCCACCAAGGGGTCGTGGGGAGGGGCGGGGGACCACAACGCAGCTCCACATGCAGCTCGTATTTACTAACTGCAACCGTGCGTGTGGGGAGTGAGGGGGATGGGGGGGAGGGGGTTGAGGGGGCTCATTAGGGGGTTGAGGGAGGATTGGTGGAGGGCGATGAGGGGGCTGGGGAGAGAAGGGGGGGCTGCCGAAGGGGGGGAGGGGTGGGTGGGATGGTTGGGATGGTTGGGTGTGTGTGCGGGGGGGTGTTCACAGGGTGTGGGTGGGCTGGAGGGTGTGGACAGTGGGATGAACCGCTCTGATTTTAAAACTAAGTAGGCTTGCAGTTCATTTTTGTTTTTTCGTTCCTTTGCCGCATCTATGACGGCAAAGAGGAGTATGTTTCGATCGGGGTTGGTTTCCTTTTTTCGTTTGTTGTTTGTTCTTTTCTGCTGTCCCAAGGATCTCCGAACCGCTAGACGAATCGCTTCAAATTTTGTGTGAAGGCATCTTGTGCAAAAACTTTTTGCCGTCCTGACTTGACGTTAAGGCGGCCATAACTTCCACACGCAGTCCTACAGTCCTTTAAAATCTTGGCATGGACTGGTACGTTCGCTCATGGCCGTTCTGATGATGGCGCCGACCAATGCAAGGTAAGGTCAAGGTCAGGGAGATCGGTATGCCTGGAAAGTGGCTAGGGGTCTAATGATTTGGGTTTTTTACTGTCCCAAGCATATCTCCCGAAACGGCTTTACCGAATCGTTTCCAGTTTGTTGTCTGGTGGCGTGTCCAGGTCACCATGAGAGAAGGCATCCGCGCATAAATATCGGCCATCATGACCTTCACCATTGGCCGTATGACCTTGGAAAAACCAAAAAATCTTTAAGGGCTATAACGTCCACACCGTTGGTCTTTAGGGACCCTCAAAATTGGGCATGTAGGTACTTGGCTTGAGTGGAATGGCAATAACGATCAAGTCAAGGTCAAGGGTCATGGAGATCGGTTTAGGCCTTGAAAGTGGGTAGGGGTCAAAATTGTATTTCAGCCACCAAAAAGTATAAAATATAATATTTTGCGGATCACGGCGAACACCGGGTTGCTCGCGGTACCGTACTTGAGCGTTACCTGTACAAGGGACCGTACTTGTACAAGGCGGTTACCGGTACTAGGTGTTAACGGTACGGGGCGTTGCGCAGTACAGTATAAATCAGACGAAATGTCCTGTGTAACATGTTTTATGCTTCCCCCATTAAAATGTGCCAAAGGCCTTTGAATAAACCATGCGCATTTCGCATTCAGTCTGTATGAGTGTACTGTGTCTTGTCTGTCTCGGCCGAGGCTTTGTCTGGTCTCCGTCTGTCTGTATCGGTCTCTCTCTATCTATTCTCTATCCTCTCTCTCCTCCCCATCTCTCTCTTCTGTGGTGGTGAGTGGGTGTATACTGCTGGCGGGTGAGGGAGGGTGCGTGCGGAGCATTACAGTTGTTTAGTGTGTTGATTATGTTGAGCTTGGTCACGTAATAACTCTCATTGTATGTCATATGTATGAGATTATTTCAGTATTGTACTATATTTCATGTGCGGTCATGTATGAGTTTTTTGTTTTGCGCATTTACCTTTTGTTTAGTATGCTCCCCCCCCCCCCCCCCCCCCCCACTTTCCTCTCTCTGGCCAACCATCACCCTGTATCTGTCACTCTTTGTTGTGTTAAGGCCTAAGTGGCTTAGTTGAATTGGTCAGTTGACTGTGATTCCGTTTATGTGCCTGTACTAACTTCACTTCAGCTGCCAGATCACATTACACGCAGTACTATAAAAAGGCATGAAAAGTTGACCAGCCAGCCTGTGTTTCTACTGAGAGATTGCAACCAGTTGGTTATGGTAAAGCACATGCCATAACCTTCACCTACTAGGTCACACACCCCACCACGCAAAAACAAAATTCTTAGACAAGTGCTTATCTTAATATCCAGCTGATGCCTTACGTGAACGTTGTGGTGCCGCCCCCCTTGGACGGTGTTCTGAACCAAACGAGTGGTCCACCTGCTACCATCGTACCTGGAACGTCAAACGTGAAACCCCCCGCTCTCACGCTCGTTCAGTTGCTGGGACCGCCGAAGTTAGAGACGCTGAGCGGTGCTTCGAGGCGACGGACTGGGACGTTGTACTCCAGGGCTTGAGACCCGAACTAGACAGGCTCTGGACCGAACGCCATCACTGCTTATGTTCAGTTTAACTAGAATTGTTGTGCCAACAAAACACACTCTAATACTACTCAAACAATAAGCCATGGGTTTGGTTGTAAAGAAATCAAAAACAGGCTAAATGAGAAGAAGGTAGACCTTTCTTGAGCCGGTTGATGCACAAAAGTAAAAGAAACTAGGAGAACAGGACTTAACAAGGAAAGCCAAGGCTCAAAACTGCATTACAAGAGTAAATAGTATAGAGGAGAAGTGAAGGTTGTGTGGGGGGAATGTGAGAGATGCATGGACAGGGGGTTTGAACTACAATGATGGGAAGCTCCTAGGGGAATAAAATATAAACAGCAGAGATTCCAGTGTGATGACCAGTTACTTAGCAATGTTTTATTTAAATACATTTTATGCACGATTGATGTTATAACTTTAAACAAGAATGTGAGAATTTTGTGTGACCCACTCTGTTACTCTAACACTTGAAGTCTCAGAGTAGCGTCGTTTCGCTCTTGTTTTTCGCATGTTAAACCCAATGAAAGCTCCTGGACCTGATGGTTTTAACTGGTAACGTATTTTAAAACACCATCGTTCAAGGCTCAGCTTAGTTGTTTTGTGTGTACACGACTGTTTCAATTGCTTTTAGGGACACTCATTTTGTTCCACCCGATTTGCTGGAGATCAGCCACCATTGTCACCAGTGCCTAAACAAAGCCCAAGGCGCTGGAGTTAAATGACTTTAGGCCTAGTGGCATTGACTCCATACTGTGTAAGTGTATGGGCGAGTGCGTCTGCAATCAGATGAAATGCCACTGGTGGCCGACTAACATGGACCCACTGCAATTTGCTACAGGGCAAAGAGAGGGCGTTGGCGATGCAATCATTGTGTCCTTACTGAACCACATCGTACGTCACCTTGAACAAGGCCAGGTACTTTTTCTCGTGTACTTTTCATGGATTGTAGCTCTTGCTGTTTAATTACCCTGCAGCCTCACTTTGTTGATTCGCGACTACTCGACCTTCAGGTCAAATAACAGATATTGTGCTGCTGGATCAGGTCATTTTTGCGGACCGATCCACAAGAGGGTCAGTGTCGGTGGTCATCGTACCATGAGCTTGTTTTGACACCGGAGCACCCCCCAGGGTTGTGTCTTGGTCCCCGATTCTCTTCTCAATTTACCTCATAATGAACTAAACTTTGTTAATAACTTCCGCTCTCATCTACTTAAATTTGCTGATGATAGGCTTAGTTGCTCGGCTTAAGGATGAGGAATCACTCTCACATTATTTTCTGTTCATAGACATCTAACATCCTGGTTAACTCAAGTTGACCCTGAACTTAACCGTCCCAACAGACCAAAGCAGTGTGCTTTGGAGAGGATCGGGTTGCAGAACGCCTCACTGGCAAGGCCATGGTAAAATCAAGGGTGGAATTCTAGAAACAAGTCAGTACTTTAATACCGGGTTATTTTAGATAAGAAGTTAGTACAGCAGGCATGTTCGTAGTGTGTGTAAAAAGGCCAAACCAAAGGCCTTTCATTCCAGGAAGCTTAATTATTTAAAGTAAAAGCAGTATTGGAATTAGTGTACATGTCATTGATTGAAAGCATCTTACCTTCAATATCACTCATGTACGGAAATCTAACTGTAGATGTATAAGCACAACTGTCACGCATTGTCAAGGCAAGCATCTAAAATCATGGTAAAGAACAGAAGCAACTCTCAAACATTTACAAAGATTCACGAGACGTAAAAAAGCTGGCAAGATCCTCGTGATCCCACTCATCCCCTTCATGACTCTTTTCAAACACTACCTTCAGGGCCAAAGAAAAACCAATACAAGCACTCCTTCATTCCAACCGCCATAGCAATCCTGAATAACTCCAACACTGCTCTCAAAACTTCTATGTAACTCAATTTTCTTGTGTGTGTGTGTGTGTTTGGGGGGGGGGGCGGGGGGGGGGGTCTGGCCTGTCTGTGATTAATAGTTTCCCTTAATATGTTTCATATTTGTACTATTGATTACTGGGATACTGTTTTAATGATAATTACTTTATATGATATGTTTTAAAATCACGTAATGACATAATTGCTGCTTGATAAATATTTTGTATAACGTGGGTGTAAATTGGATGTGTGAGAGATAACGTGGGTCCTGTAGTATGGAGTATTTGTGAGAGATAATATTATTTTCCTGTAATATTGCTATTTTTCAGCTTATTGACTGTTCTCTCTCTCTCTCTCTCTCGTCCTCCTCTCTCTCTCCCCCCCGCTCTCCCCCCCCCTCCTCCTCTCTTCTATCTTTGTGGGGGTTGTGAGTGTTAATATTTTGCTAATTGCCTTTATTGTTTGATGTTTTAATTCCTAATTTATGTATAAATTATCAACAAATTATTACCATATGTGTGTGTGTGTGTGTGTGTGTGTGTGTGTGTGTGTGTGTATATGTGTGTGTGTGTGTGGTGTGTGTGTGTGTGTATGTTTTTGTTGTGTGTGTGTGTGTTGCTTAATAATTGATTTAATGTACTCGTTTTAGTTCAATCTGCTTTCGCTTCAAATTTGCTGGCAACAATGTTGTGGAAGAAAATTGTCCCATTTTAAACTTGTTTTTTAATGGATAATAAAGATTTTTGAATTGAATTGAAGCATGTCGTTTGGTGATTCCATTCATTTGTAGCTTTTAAAGGTTATATTTGTTATGTCAGGATCTTATTTGATAGGCTTTACTGTACTTTTTCCTATCACAAACTAGTGATGTTTTTTAAATGTGCTATGTTCTACTTCACTTATTCTTTCCTTTTTGTTGTGATTTAATATTATAATTTAGGCCTATATGCGGATGTACAGTGCATTGTCCATAGTTGTATTTTCATGTTGCATGTTACTATAAAGTTCTTACGTGTGGTTTATTTATAATGTTTTAAAGGTACGTGTTTTTATTGCCAGTGCCACAATCATAATTTCTAATTATGAGATATGTAAAGTAGCTTGCGTCTGAGTCTTGAGGTCGTGATTATTCTGTTCCTGCTGGCGCATTCCATTTGAATCACACACACCCTACACAACCACACCACACACACACACACACACACACACCCACACCCACAAACACACACACACTATCAGCACAAAACATCCATAACTTTACTGCAAACATAAAATGATTGGCAACGTCAGTACAACGATCAATTGGCACACATCGAAAAACTAATGAGAAATACTGACATTCAGACCAGGCAGCGGAAAGAGAGAGGAGAGATAAGAGAGGATAGTATAGATAGATAGATAGGATAGAGAGAGAGAGAGAGAGAGAGAGAGAGAGAGAGACGTGGAGAGAGAGAGGAGAGAGAGAGAGAGAGAGAGAGAGAGAGAGAAGAGGGGGAGGGTCCTTGAAAAGCATCATCACTCTTGTGAAACGATTCCGTGGCGTTTCTTGTTGACACATGTAAACCGAATAACATAAGAGATCCTGAGATGATGAGCTTTTCTAAACATTGGTTGGTGCACGACGGTTTGGGCTCTGACTAAAGGGTTTGACGCGGCTATTGCTAAATAAAATCGGTTTGCATCGACTCTCGCGAAAACCATCCGCTTTGTGATACTGTAGTTTGCAGAATAAGGTTTTCTCACCTTTTTGGCTATAACGTTGTCTCCTCTCAGCTGAAGCGGGAATTGAAGTATTTTGTTTTATTCAATATTTCCAAACATGTCCATAACAGAAGTATTTTACTAGAATTTTGTTCTGTGTATTTCATTTAAAATTATCCCATCAAGCCGGGATCACTCTGAAAACCGCACGAAGGCATGCAGTGTATAAGGCAGGTCAAGCTTTTGGGGTCAGTTGATCCACAAAGCTTTGATTGACTAGACTTAATTCTTTATTACATCTCTTTTCAACAAGTATTTGTTTCTCATTTAGAAGTTAACAGACCAAAGATTATCAAATCTAGAAGACAGTATCAAGTCTTTTTTCATAAGTGCTAAAGCCTAGTCGTATTTTGACGCGATGGTTATGGGTATTTGTCCCGGCTTCCAGCATTGTAACATGTTAATTCAATCCACGAATTAACCTTGATTGTCACGCTCCGGCCATGATCTTTATATCCACACAAACAGTTTTTAGCAACGGGAATTTAATCATGGGTCATCGAAGGGGAATAACCTCCCCTGTCATCAATACAGTCGACGCATACATAAAAAACACGAAAAGACACTCCCCAACTGTGATTACTGAAAGGCACACAACTACCAACAGCTGTTCCACCCATACAAATCAAGCTATTAGTAAAAGACGAATTATAAACTTTAGATAAAACTGCACCAAGCTTTTTGCTTGTAGGAATATGGGCGTATGTTCTCGGTTGTTATTTAATATATTTCTTCCATCAGATTATTGTAAAAACTTATTTTGTTGAGCCATATCAGCAACAATATTTAGTAGAAAATGTTCGAATATACACAAACATGAATTACTAAAAATTGCCCCTGCAGTGAACATTAGCCATACCACTGAATATAAGATTTAGCACATACACAACAGTTCGTGTTGTAATTTATGAAAGCCAA
Organism: Phymorhynchus buccinoides; assembly: GCA_017654935.2. Lineage (NCBI taxonomy): Eukaryota > Metazoa > Mollusca > Gastropoda > Neogastropoda > Raphitomidae > Phymorhynchus > Phymorhynchus buccinoides. The sequence goes on from JAGGCT020000035.1 coordinate 1,460,669, forward strand.
CTTATGCAAACTAAAGTGCCTTGAAACAACTTCTGAA
>JAGGCT020000035.1:1461205-1478705 GCA_017654935.2 Phymorhynchus buccinoides
TGGGGGTGGAATACATTGATTGTTGTCTTGGTCCATTAAAGTATCCAAGTTAACATTAATACTTTCTTTTTTTTTTACCAAATCAGAAACAGGATTGTACGTACCACATAATTATGTGCCCATCCGACAACGATATTGTCTTAACGTCCGATTTTCTTAAGACATTCCCCTTTTGGCCTACCTCAGTAATCGTACCCCCGTAATCAGTTATGCCGCGCCAAGGCGCCCGTGCTTCATTTCCGTCTAGAGAAAATGAACCCTGGAACGGGACTTGTAATGTTAAAATATATAAAAAGAAGGATTATTAACGAGTGGAACAAAACAACAACAACAACCACAAACAAACACCATCTATCTGGGATGGCTTCTAATGTTTATGAAAGCTAAAATAAGCTGAAATTAATTTGGGGGAAAGCAGGGCCTCCGGGGACAGGGGCAATCCATAGAGTGACGATAGACATTGGGAGAAGGCAGAGGAAAACGGTTTTTTTTAAAATAAAAAAATTGTTTTTTTACTTTTTTCTTTAATTTATTTTCTTATGACGCGCGAAAGATTGTCGTGACAACCATGATTCCTCATCAATCTGTCTCTAACCACACGCTCTTGTTAGATGGAATCTCCCCTCCTACCCAACCACCCCACCACCCCCACCACGGACACTTCACCCACTGCTCCCCACCGCTCCCAACCTATTTCTCCGTCCCTCGCTTGGTCTTCTCCCTATTCGCAGCCTCCTCATGCGTTTTGTCTTGGCCTTTCCTTCTTTGTTCAGTATTATTATTATTATTCTGATTTATTATTGATATGATTATGATTATTACTATAATGTATTACTATTGTTGTTATTGTGGTATGTTATTTTTATGATTATTATGCTTATGATTAGTGATTATTATTATGTATTCGTTTTATTATTTGTGCTTTAACATCACCTCGAACACTAAAGCCCTCGATAGCTCATCATGGTCTAGAGCGTCGTCTCTCATGCCCAAATGGTTCCGGGTTCAATTCTCGGCACAAAGGCTTTCTTTTTAAAAAAAAAAAAGTTGTACCCATACGATAGTTTCATTGTACTTTAAAACCACCCTCATGTTTACGCCCTCCCATCTCAAAGTCATTATTTAGTTGGCAATCTTGGTAGTTTAAACACCCCCTCAGTTTACGACGCTCACTCAATCTCAAAGTCTTATTTGTGGCAATCTTCGTAGTTTAAACACCCCTTATTATTTGTTGAACGACCTCAATCTCAAAGTCAATTGATTTGGTTATCGGCCAAGCTGAGGCACCTCTTAAGCATCCCCCCTCATGTTTACCGACCCTTCATCTCAAAGTCATTATTGTTGGCAATCTGTTGTAGTTTTTAAACAACCCCCTAATGATTACGACCTCAAAGTCTATTTTGTTGGCAAATTTTGTAGGTTTAAAAAACCCATATCATGTTAGGACCCCCTCAAATCTCAAAGTCATTACTGCAGTTGGCAAATCTATGTTGTAAGTTTTAAACACCCCCATCATGGTTTCGACCCTCAATCTCAAAGTCATTTGCGTTGGCCAATCTTGTACCATATTAAAACCCCCATCATGTGTCCGCACCTCAATCTCCAAGTCCGTGTTTGTTAGCTAGTATTGATACTTCTTAACACCATCCTCATGTTTCACGACCCTCAATCTCAGTCATTTTTGTTTGGCAGTCTTGTACTGAACCCCCTAACCCCATTCAGTTTACCAGACCCTAAATCTCAAAATCATTATTCGTGGCAAATCTTGTAAAATGCACGGTGACATACTGTTTTTGTTGTGTTAGTATGAAGAATATACATTATTCAGCTATTATAAAAAAAAAAACAGACCATGATTGTAATACGTTGAGTTTTTTTCCTACAGGCATTTGAACAATAAAATTCCATGAGGAAATAGTGTGTCAATGCCGGAGAAACAGTTTTTCCTAAATTACCTTCATGAACTAAATATATTTCCTTACCATCTTGACATAAGATTCTGACATTAGTGCTAGGTTGCAGTATCAGGCCAACGATTAATGAAAGTTTTTAATAACCTAAGTGTATGAAAGGTGCCCCGTTTTCAGTTAGACTGATTGCTTAACCGAAATTGTACAACCCCCAACATTCTCGACCAACGTATATAAGTTAAAGTTAGCTACTGGTGAACCCCATGTTTTCTTTCAGTTTTGGACCTTTAGGAGTAAGTGTAGATGCTATGACAAAAATCTAATCATTTGTCATCGTGGAAGTAAACGGGATCGCGTACACGTATCCCCTTTCAGAGCGTGCAGTACACGTCAATCTTCCACATGGGGTAAGCATAGTAGCTATTTGGATATAGACACTTTGAAAATATACCAGAACTTTGTATCCTATGATAGTTTTTTGGTGGGTTTTTTACTTTCCTTTAGCGCGCGGACTTTTGGGGGCCTGTACTCTCTTACTTTGTTCCGACTCCCCTTGTTCGGTTTTTGTAAGTGTGCTGCTGAAATGAATTTTCAAGAAAAATCTACAAATGATTGAAAGGCACATCGCCCCCAATGAAGAAGATTTTCTATTATTTTTTTTTATATAGGAGAACAATTAAAGGCATCTTTTTATACATGAGACAAATCGTCCCTTAGTCGGCTTTGTTAAAAAACTTTTATAACAGGATACCATGGATACGGCCTCGACAGAGACTTTACTATACTTAAACGGTGGTTTGGTTTTAGTTTTTTTCTTTTTTCCAGTTTAACTATGCAATAATACTAATGATTAATAAACTTGTGTCGGTCTAGGGCACCATAGCTAATGAGGTTAATCGAATGGCCTCGTGGATACCTGCTTACACATATCGAATGATTAAAACAAAATCAGGACTTTACTGGTTTTAGCACTGCCTCCAGGCATTGCCTCCAGTTATTGTTCCCAACATCTTTGTATTTACAAAATGCCCCACATGGCCGACCAAGCCGCAAAAGATACCGGGCGCAAAAAACCCTATTTACTTCAATAATATGATCCACATCGTCTTCACTGTGAGATGGGCCGATGTTTCAAAAAAGGATTCTTGCTATCGCTAATGATCAAAGAGCAGAGAGAGAGAGAGAGACGAGAGACAGAGAGATGAGAATCAGAGAGAGAGAGAGGACGAGGAGATTTTTTGAGAGAGAATTCGAAACTGAATTGAATGAATTTTATTTATAGAGGGTCAATAGATTTAAGCAGAATAGTAAATTTTTGTTAACATCCAGACCTCTTAAAAAATAATAAAAAGGGACAAACAAAGCAATATATAAAAGCATGCGAGAGAGGAATGGAGAGAGGAGAGAGAGAGAGAGACGCTTCAGATTTTTTTTTTCATGGCCTAAGGCTCCGTTAGATGGCACACCGGTACTTTGAAACAGGCCGATTGAGAGAGCCTCGAAGAGAGAGAGAGAGAAGAGATGAGAGAGAGACGAAAGAGACGATCGATGGAGAGAGAGAGAGAGACGATGAGACGATGAGATTTTGAGGAGAAGAGGGGGGGGGGTGGAGAGAGGGGGAGAGATAGGGGGAGAGAGAGGGGGAGAGAGGTGAGGGGGAGAGATGAGAGAGAGGGGGGGAGAGTGAGAGAGGAAGGAAGATGAGAGAGAGGGACGAGAGGAACGAGAGGGGAGAGGAGAGAGAGAGGGACCATGAGAAAGAACGAGAAGAGAGAGCGAAGAGGAGCACAGGGCGAGAGGCGAGAGGGGTTGGAGAGTAATCAATTACCGTTACTTTTGGTACCATTATATTTTGCGCGTTCTGGAGAATATTGAGTCACACGGTCAGACAACTCATTGTCCTGGGTGGGAGGTAGTTGGGGGGAGATGGGGGAGTCAATGGGGAGGAAGGCCGGCGGTGGTCAAGTTTTTTACGCAAACCATCGGTTCGGCTTGTATTGCTTGCTTATGCTCAACCCATTAACACTCAAAAGAAGAGTCTCCCCTCCGAACCGCCCCCCCACGCGCTCTTGTGCCTCGCCCACACCAATCCGAACCACGCACGATCTGAGATACAAAAGAATACTCACGTCAATCAAGCATTATGAACGTATATATATTTCCGCACCGACACCAAGCGACAAAAAGTTCCGGGAAACACTTTTTATCTTTCCTTTTTGTGTTTCCTTTTTACCTTTTTTTTGTAAAAAAAAAAAAAAAAAAAAAAAAAAAAAAAAATATAATTAGTCATGTTTTTAGGTGTAGTTTTGCTCATGGGATTACCCCCCCCCCCCCCCCCCCTCAACAAAAACAGCTCCTTTGCAATCTTTAGAGATGCATTTTAAATAAAATCAACCAGAATCCACGTGTCAATATCACGGGGTGTTGTCTTTTCTTTTCACCCCGTGTATCGGAGTCACTTTCATTTTCCCTTCTTATTCATAACTGGGGATATATAAATCTGTTTTTTTGACTCAAAACAAGTCTGACCCTCCAATACTAAATGGCCCCCCCAACAAAACCCGAATCCCACCCCCTCAACCGCCCAACCCCCCCCAACCACCAAAACCCCCACCCAACCCCCCCCCAACAACCCCCACCCCACCAACAAATTCCAAACCAAAAACATCAGTTTAAAAAGAGAGAGAGCGAGGGAGCAAAGAAGGTTAAATGTGAGCAGTGAGCTGCGAGCAATAGCCATAGCGAGCAATTAGCATCAATTTCAAGTTGGGGAGGGGGAAATATGGAAAAACGGAAAATTGAAGGAAGGAGGAAGGAAACAAGGAAGGAGGAAATGTGTACCTGGCTCACCAGCTACCCAGGAAAAAAACCCCACCACAAGGCCCCCCAAGGGACTTAATGTGGTTGACCTGCGGCAATGGGTGCGTGGGTCTTGTTTTTCGTCTTCTTCTTTTAAAGCTTGGCAGTCACCGTACATCAAGGAGACATTATACACCGAAAGCAAAGATGTTTCGCGCATTCGCCATTGGTATTCAACGGAGTTATTGTTTATTTTATTTTAAAAAGGACGCCCCCCACCCACCCCCCAAAAAAAAAATTAAAAAAAATTTCACGTAGCATCGGCCATTATATTATCAACAATGTGAATTGAGTAAAATGGTACTCAGTACGTGTTAACAGCAGAAATAGAAAGCCTAAAAAGAAAAAATGAGTACAACTCACATAAAGATCCTTTCTAAACAAAAGATATAGCGCAATTAATCGCCATTGGTTTCAACGTGAGTTTTAAAAGACGCCCCCCCAAAACAAAACAAAATTCAGTGCATCGCCCATTTTATTATCCACAATGTCAAAATTGAGGTGACAATGGTACTCAGCAATATAGTTTAACAGAAAAGCCTTAAAAACCATAAAGAGTACAACTCACATAAAGCCTCCTTTCTAAACAAAAGAGATAAGCCGACAATTAATTACTGACTCACGTCAGCTCCAACAAATGGCTGTGCAGGTAAGTCTACTTGCAATAGGCCAAGTCTAAAAGGTTCAAGAGAGAGCCTATGACAATGGACTCTGCACAAGGAATGCGCACGTTCGTGGCTGTGCGGGAACCGCTACCTGCATTGTCTACAGCCTTTAACAACCCTTAATAATGACCGACATTTGATACTTTAAGTTGGTGACCACCTTCCTGCACAGACACCCCGTTCCTGCAGCTATGCTAAGGGTCTCCCAAGTTCCCAAACACTCAACTTTCGCTGCAACAACCCTCGTAACTAAGCGAATAACGAGATATTTCTATTTCCCCAATAGACCCACTTCTTTTTCAATATAGACTTACAAATTCACCGTGTTGCATGGGGAAATAAGAAAATATCTTGTGAATACGTGTTCATGATTCCACCCCATCCACCAGATCATGTGTCACAATCACGGGTTTCACGTGTTTATCTTCTTTATAGTTGGTAAGAAATTTTGTTTTTGACCAGGTTTGACTCCCATACCAAAATAGTGCCCCCAAATTTCAAAACGAAACATCGTTTTAAAGGAGAGGCCTCAATTTGAAGTTGGGGGTTATTTGTATTTGGGTCACAGCTACCTAGAAAAACCCCCCAAGGGATTTAATCGTGTTGGGTCAGCATATCTTTAACGTTCTACACATACTTTTAAGAAAGGACCTTGCTGAGGAGTTGTACTTTATTCTTGAAGCTTCCTGCTAACATGTGATGAGTACCTGTGTTGCGCAAATAACTACATGTGAAAGAAAATGCTGAAGCACTAAATTTGTTTCGGTGTCCTGGTATTTTGAGGCGTTTTTAAATTCATGTTACCATGGAAACCAACGACGATCACAAAACAGCTTTGCTTTCACTCTAAGGCCATGTGTCTCTTGTCGTGACTTCCCAGGTTTTAAGTTTCTAGGACCGCCCAAAGCGCTTTGGAAGCTACAAAGCCAGTTAACTAAAAACATAGTCATGGCGAAATTGAACAAAGGGGAAAACCTCTCTTTATAATTAATATCCCCATCCTCCAAAGTTGATTACTGTACGATACCAATCATCTAGCAATGCGTGGATCAGAGAGACAAACCAAAGCATCATTCTTGAAAAAAAAAACGTGCGTTTTGTAAGTGTTCCCTAACTTTTTTTTTCCTTGGGTGCAGGCCACACCAGTTTACAATAATAGCCCCCCAAAATACTTTCGATTTATTATCCCACGCTTTCAAGGGAACACCAGCTGACCTCTCTACGAGCAACTAATCCTCAGCAATTTAGCTCAAGAGTGACACGCTGTGCCGACGTAACCAATCTAAACAAAGTAACGTCAGCATACTGGTTCGTGTGAGCCGACCGGCTTCTTTAGCCCATCCAGTATTTAATTCACGCGGCCGATAATTGGTGTTGATGTGTGTGTTGTGTGATGTGTCGTGGCCCTCGTGTGTGTGTGGGTTGTTGTAGTGTGTGTGGGTGTGTCTGTTCTGGTACTGTCTGTCTGTACTGCTCTGTATCTGTGTCGTAATGTTTATCTGTACTGTCTGTCTGGTGTGTGGTGTGTACTGTGTGAGTAATGTATTTGTGTAGGTAGTGTATGTCTAGGTGTGTGGTAATTTTCCTTTTTTTGTACGTGAGAGATTGGTATGCTGTAGTGTAGACCACCTCTTTAACCGCATAAACATCACCCTTGTGTGTGTGTGTCGTTGTGTGTAGGTACCGCTATGGACGAAAGAGAGAGAATGTGCTGTGTGGGTGGGGCAATACCCGTATGCGCGCATGTGTGTTGTGGGTGCCTTGTTGTCATGGTTAGTGCGATTGTTAACTATATTGTCATAGTGCACCTGTCGGTGTGTATTTGTGTGTGTGTAGGTGTGTGTGATCTTTTGTGTGGTCAATATTAAGTAGTGTGTGTAAAGTGTAGTGTGTGTGTGTGTGGTGGTGCCGTGCGCTGTGTGTGTGTATGTGATGCTGTGCATAGTGTGTATGTTGTGTATGTTGTATATTCTGTGTAGTATTTGTATGATCGTGTGTGAGTGACAGGTTGTGTATGTTGAAAAGCGAGTGACGTGTATGCACGATCCGCATGTGTATTTGCCGCCTGCGCGCGACCGGTGTGGCGTATGTGTGTGTGTATGTATGCTATTTTGCGGATGTGTGTGTGTTGTGTGTATGGATGTGTTTCGTGTGTGTGTGTAGTGTTTGTACGTACTAACTGAAACTTGTGGTGTGTGTGCACGTGCAGCAGACGCGGTCTGTTTTGCTCCAAGTATGATGACAAAACCAACGATTAGTCGGTTTGTTTAGTGTTTTAGTTAATATAGCGCCAAATTTGTTCACTTAGCCACATCCACCACGCCTCCACCCCCCCCTTACAAACCTTAATCAAAATTTTCGCATTGAACATTTTCACCGAGACGCAACATTCTGCCATTTTTGTTTAAGGAAAGGGATCGGGTTACAACTTCGCATTTGCACAAAAATACAAGAAAAGAATGTAAAAACGTGCAAACAAAAATGCAAATAAAAGAACACAGAGGCTAGAAGTACGAGGTACGGCATTCTTGCCACACTCAGACCACGATGAGGGATAGTAACTCTTCCTCGTCGAATTTTTCATCAACAAGCAAAAAAAACCATGACACTTACAAATGTTCTTCAACATGACTGTCAATATTTAGCGCATCATTGAGTTAAGGAATAGGGTTAGAAACAGTCACAGAGTCTCAATAGCTAGATAGTTTCTTGAAGAACATTTGCCGCTGCGCACATGCTGACAATGCGGTCCTGTAAAAGATGGGAAAGCGCCGATAGCATGGAGAATCGTGAGGATACGGCCACGGAAAATACCCCGATGCCTCTGCAAAATAGCAAAACCCTCATGTTCGTCACAAATATCAGGAAGCTTGGCGCCTACGAATGCGAGACCAAGAATATTGCAGGCATAGTCCGACCGAGAAGTTTAAGTATTGTAGAAGAGAGAGAAGAATAACCCTGATAGAGATAACAGAACAGATAATGTGAGGATAATTAGCCCCCCCCCAGTGAATAGTAGAAGATTGAATGGGGCTGGGAGAGCAGAAAGATACGTTACACCAGAACAGACGTAGACACAGAGACAGACAGATGCTTTGCCATTATTACTCTGACCTGTAGTCCCCGATCGGGCTAGCTTTGAAGGCCAATAGACGATTTTCGGAAAAAAAACCCACTATCGGAATGAGAGCACTTCGTGTGAAAATTAGAATTGTTTATCAATCCAAACAATGGTACGTCGAAGCTTCGAAACCACAAGACTGCCTCATGCAGCGACTTGCCAAATATTTTTTTTCAGAAACAGTAACGGGGTGGCCATGCAAGTTGCCTACAAAGTGCATAGAACTTGCAAACGGTGACATGTGAAAATAATAAAATACATCAAATTTAGCGAAGTGACGCACTGCGTTATACATGACTATGTTTACCCCCAAACACACGAAGCTGAGGGTTGGGGATTTACACTGATCGTAGAGTAAACTTCCCTAAGTATCCGTTTGACCGATTGAAGTAGGTGAGATCACTCCCACACACCAATGAAATTACTCCCCTTAATTAACTTTCCGTTAATTTTTCCAAACAATTTCACTTATATCAACGGGTCCTCTTGTGCTGAAACGTTGTGACAGGATGGGATTTTTTTTTTTTTTACTGCAACACCTTTGTTCCCCAAAGTGGGCAGTGTTGGGAATTCGAAAGCATACAGTCCAGGCATGTAGGACCCCCCGCCCGCCCTACCCCCCCCCTAACCCCCCCCCCACCCCCCTATGACCCAACCCCCCAACCCACCCCCCAATAGGGGTAATTATTACCAAATGTGGGGGCAAGTGCTGTCATACAGTTTTTTTGTGAGGGGAAACCCTACAGATGTCAAAGATATATGATAGCAATTGGTACCCCCCCCCACCCCCACACCCCCCCCCCCCCCCCCAGGTGGCAATGAAAAACACCCCATAACCTGATGGACTAATTTAAAGCAGAGGTTTAATAACAGCGCGAGCCGGTTGACGTGAGCGGGGACAAGGGTGCATGCACGACCCAAATATTTTGCTTGGAGATGATCCATGGTCATTCATCAACCATCCCCACCCATTGCATTGCATCTTTCCAACCCTCCTATTCCATCATCAATCATCCCCACCCATTGCATTGCATCTTTCCAACCCTCCTATTCCATAATCAACCATCCCCACCCATTGCATTGCATCTTTTCAACCCTCCTATTCCATCATCAACCATCCCCACCCATTGCATTGCATCTTTCCAACCCTCCTATTCCATAATCAACCATCCCCACCCATTGCATTGCATCTTTCCAACCCTCCTATTCCATCATCAACCATCCCCACCCATTGCATTGCATCTTTTCAACACTCATTTTCCATCATCAACCATCCCCACCCATTGCATTGCATCTTTTCAACCCTCATTTTCCATCATCAACCATCCCCACCCATTGCATTGCATCTTTCCAACCCTCCTATTCCATCATCAACCATCCCCACCCATTGCATTGCATCTTTCCAACCCTCATTTTCCATCATCAACCATCCCCACCCATTGCATTGCATCTTTTCAACCCTCATTTCCCATCATCAACCATCCCCACCCAGTGCATTGCATCAGTTCAACCCTCCTTTTCCATCATCAACCATCCCCACCCATTCCATTGTATCTTTTCAACCCTCATTTCCCATCATCAACCATCCCCACCCATTGCATTGCATCTGTTCAACCCTCCTTTTCCATCATCAATCATCCCCACCCATTGCATTGCATCTTTCCAACCCTCCTATTCCATCATCAACCATCCCCACCCATTGCATTGCATCTTTCCAACCCTCCTATTCCATCATCAACCATCGCCACCCATTGCATTGCATCTTTTCAACACTCCTTTTCCATCATCAACCATCCCCACCCATTGCATTGCATCTTTCCAACCCTCCTATTCCATCATCAACCATCCCCACCCATTGCATTGCATCTTTTCAACCCTCGCTATCCCATCATCAACCATCCCCACCCATTGCATTGCATCTTTCCAACCCTCCTATTCCATCATCAACCATCGCCACCCATTGCATTGCATCTTTTCAACACTCCTTTTCCATCATCAACCATCCCCACCCATTGCATTGCATCTTTTCAACCCTCCTATTCCATCATCAACCATCCCCACCCATTGCATTGCATATTTTCAACACTCATTTTCCATCATCAACCATCCCCACCCATTGCATTGCATCTTTTCAACACTCATTTCCCATCATCAACCATCCCCACCCAGTGCATTGCATCAGTTCAACCCTCCTTTTCCATCATCAACCATCCCCACCCATTCCATTGTATCTTTTCAACCCTCATTTCCCATCATCAACCATCCCCACCCATTGCATTGCATCTGTTCAACCCTCCTTTTCCATCATCAATCATCCCCACCCATTGCATTGCATCTTTCCAACCCTCCTATTCCATCATCAACCATCCCCACCCATTGCATTGCATCTTTTCAACCCTCCTATTCCATCATCAACCATCCCCACCCATTCCATTGCATCTTTTCAACCCTCCTTTTCCATCATCAACCATCCCCACCCATTGCATTGCATCTTTTCAACCCTCATTTTCCATCATCAACCATCCCCACCCATTGCATTGCATCTTTTCAACCCTCCTTTTCCATCATCAACCATCCCCACCCATTGCATTGCATCTTTCCAACCCTCCTATTCCATCATCAACCATCCCCACCCATTGCATTGCATCTTTCCAACCCTCCTATTCCATCATCAATCATCCCCACCCATTCCATTGCATATTTTCAACCCTCCTTTTCCATCATCAACCATCCCCACCCATTGCATTGCATCTTTCCAACCCTCCTATTCCATCATCAAACATCCCCACCCATTCCATTGCATCTTTTCAACCCTCCTTTTCCATCATCAACCATCCCCACCCATTGCATTGCATATTTTCAACCCTCCTTTTCCATCATCAACCATCCCCACCCATTGCATTGCATCTTTCCAACCCTCCTATTCCATCATCAATCATCCCCACCCATTCCATTGCATATTTTCAACCCTCCTTTTCCATCATCAACCATCCCCACCCATTCCATTGTATCTTTTCAACCCTCATTTCCCATCATCAACCATCCCCACCCATTGCATTGCATATTTTCAACACTCATTTTCCATCATCAACCATCCCCACCCATTCCATTGTATCTTTTCAACCCTCATTTCCCATCATCAACCATCCCCACCCATTGCATTGCATATTTTCAACACTCATTTTCCATCATCAACCATCCCCACCCATTGCATTGCATATTTCCAACCCTCCTATTCCATCATCAAACATCCCCACCCATTGCATTGCATCTTTCCAACCCTCCTATTCCATCATCAACCATTGCATTGCATATTTTCCAACCCTCATTTTCCATCATCAACCATCCCCACCCATTGCATTGCATCTTTTCAACCCTCCTATTCCATCATCAACCATCCCCACCCATTGCATTGCATCTTTTCAACCCTCCTAGTCCATCATCAACCATCCCCACCCATTGCATTGCATATTTTCAACACTCATTTTCCATAATCAACCATCCCCACCCATTGCATTGCATCAGTTCAACCCCCCTTTTCCATCATCAACCATCCCCACCCATTGCATTGCATCTTTTCAACACTCATTTTCCATCATCAACCATCCCCACCCATTGCATTGCATCTTTTCAACACTCATTTTCCATCATCAACCATCCCCACCCATTGCATTGTATCTTTTCAACCCTCATTTTCCATCATCAACCATCCCCACCCATTGCATTGCATCTTTTCAACACTCATTTTCCATCATCAACCATCCCCACCCAGTGCATTGCATCTTTTCAACCCTCCTATTCCATCATCAACCATCGCCACCCATTGCATTGCATCTTTTCAACCCTCCTATTCCATCATCAACCATCCCCACCCATTGCATTGCATCTTTTCAACCCTCATTTTCCATCATCAACCATCCCCACCCATTGCATTGCATCTTTTCAACCCTACTATTCCATCATCAATCATCCCCACCCATTCCATTGCATCTTTTCAACCCTCCTTTTCCATCATCAACCATCCCCACCCATTCCATTGTATCTTTTCAACCCTCATTTCCCATCATCAACCATCCCCACCCATTGCATTGCATATTTTCAACCCTCCTTTTCCATCATCAACCATCCCCACCCATTGCATTGCATCTTTTCAACCCTCCTTTTCCATCATCAACCATCCCCACCCATTGCATTGCATCTTTTCAACCATCCTTTTCCGATCATCAACCAATACCCCACCCATTGCATTGCATCATTTCGACCCTACTACCAGTTCATCATCACATTCTAAACACTCACGCACACATTCGTGAAAGCACAGGACATGCGACTATGTGAGGGCATGCTCACAACACGCACACACACACGCGTACGGCGCGCATGTACACGCACTCCTCCCACCACCCCCCACCATCCCACACACACACTACGTCAAAGTCCCGATATTAAAAACAGCCTATTCAAGCTTCCAACCGACAATATATACACCATCGTTACGAAAATAATCCAATCGATGGCTTGGAGTCAAAACGGAAACAGACTATCTTTAGATAGTCCATCGACGTATTATTGGATTTATTACAAAAACTAATAACTTGTATCAAACTGCAGAAATATAAAAAGGGGGTTTTGCTTTTTTATATTTCAACAGTTCATTTTTCTTATACAAGTTATTAGCTTTCGTAATAAGCTCAATAATATGTCAATGGACTATCTAAAGTTTTGACTCCAAGCCATCGCCAATATAGAAACTAGACAGCACTAACTCAGTTGCAAACACCTCCGTCAAGGAACCAAGAAGAAAAGAGTAAACAGAACGATACAAACTATACTTTAACAGTTATTGAAGCAGAGCCCAAGGGAGATAAGTTTTGAGTCTTGACGTTCATTCCGGGGTTTTATGTTACAATGAGGAGTTATGAATAGAAAAGCTGAAGCGACACACTGGTACATGTAGTAAACATTGTCAAACCCAATTACTGAATGGCTGCGGACCCACGTGTCGTCATATCCGGCCAAAAGGAGCGCTCCATATTATGGGAGACCGCCCATCCTAGTCAGTAGCTTTGTTTTTTTATTTGAAAAACTGCCCGCGATCGATGCTGTTTACACCGTTTAAATTATGATCGCTTCTCTGCCTTTTGCCTAAGACAGTGATTCAAAAACATAAATTTTTGTTTATACCCTGCATGGTTGGTTTGTTCAGCCCGTCGTACATGGCGAAAGCCGATACGCGACGTTAAACTGAACTTCCCATCCTGTTTACACACAAAACTTGACTAAGATGGCGACACTTTCGTTGGAAGGGTCGAGATGCGCACGGCGGTGGGCGCGGAGCCCATTAGGTGACCTTTCAAACGTTCGTATTTCACTTGCCAAATTCGTGACAATTTCTCAATACAATGACATTCACAATGAGTCAAATTGCTAGGTCAGCTATCTGGTCAAGGGGCTGTGTTTTGAGTGGGAAATTCGTGTGAATAAACGGGCGCTAAATAATAATAATATAATAATAATTAAAATAACTAATAATAATAATAATAATAATAATTAAATAATGAATAATATAATAATTAATAATATTAATACATAATAATAATGATGATGATGATGATGTATGATGATGATGATTGATGATTGATGATGATAAATAATAATAATAATAATGAAGAATAAAAATAATAATAATAATAATAATAATAATAATAAATTGATAATAATAATAATACAATGAATAATAATAAATAATAAGGATAATAATAAAAATAAGTAATGATAATAATAATAAAATAAGAATAATAATAAATTGACTTAAAAAAAGATTACACACGCACTCGTTAAAAAAAAACCCGGCTGTATCAGAACCATCGCTTCGGTTTACATAAAACTTTGCTGACTTGTTTATAGCATAATGCCTGCATCTCCACAGATAAGAACCCAAATCATTATTCAGAACTTTTACAAACAATCCATTAATAAAACAACAATAACAACAACAAAAACAAAAACAAAAAAAGACAAGCGTATTATAACGCTAAATTTAATCCAACGTAAAAAGAGAAGAAGAAAGAAAAGAAAACCACATCCCAGTTGTAGCAGAGTGGAAGAGACGATTTTCACGGATATAAATACCTACGCGCGAGAGCACTTCGTTGAAAATGTAGAGTTTGCTTACCTCGATTACGCGGTCAAATACCATAGCAACCAATGGCGTCCTGAAGTCTTGACGACCGCAGGTCCCCTTAGCGGAGTCGACAGTCAGACTTGGCAAACCATTTTGTTTTTTAGAAAAAATAAGGGCAACCATCATGGCCAGTGGCTACAAACTGATGTAACTTGCAAAATGTGACGTAAAAATAAATGGTGACATCAATTTTAGAATGACTAAAACGCACGGATTCTCCAGCTGTTATAAGTGCTGTATGTCTACTCAAACACCCGAGGCGGGAGCTGGGGATCTACCTGAAGGCAGAGCAACTCTCCTTGTTTATCTCCTTCCTCTCCTGTGTTGACCGATTTTTTGAATTCAGGCCAAAGATCACTCCCACACACCATGGAATTATTCCCTTTAATTATTTCCGAACAATTCCGATTAACTCCAACTTGTTAATAGAAGGTTCGTTCAACTGTTGCTCAAACAACAACCAGTAAAATTCTCTAAGAAAAACAATTATGATAGCATCTGGACGTACAATCATGGGCGTGTCTTAAACATTTAGCACGGGTACGGTACGGTAGTGGTAACACGTAAATTAGACAATAACTGCCAAAAAATGATTGGCCAGTCAGTCTAATTTAATAATAATAAAAATAATAATTGATAGCATTTCCATAGCGCCTTTCTATAATTATTTTACACTCAAGCGCTTCCATTCACTGATACACCCGCAGTCACGCAAAAACATTATCACCCATTCATTCACCAAGGTACAAGATCAAGAAGAACAAATTTACAAACCGAACGAGCTTTGAAATATGAGTCTTGAGTTTAGCTTTGAAGGTAGAGATAGTTGGCTCACGGCGGAGATCGACTGGGAGGGAATTCCAAAACAGCAGGGGCACTGAAACTGAAACTGCGGTCACCAAATGATTTTATATTTGTTTTTTTGAACTTTCAGAAGTTTTTTGTTTGAGGACCCGAGTGAGCGGGAAGTAGTGTAGGAGTGAAGAGCACTGGAGAGGTAAGGTGGAAGGGTCTGTTGAAATTGACGGAAGGATAGGACAGCCAGCTTATACTGAAGGCGGGACTGCACAAGGAGCCAATGGAGCTCCTTCAGAAGTGGCATTCTACTACCCGTCCCGTGTTAACTTTTTAAGGCGCAACGCATGGTTACGGTTTGGCCCTGGAGTAGAGAGGTCTTCACAGCAGGCACAGCCGGACAGACATACAGAGACAGACAGACAGACAGACATGCTATCGATCAAGTAAACGGACAGACCGGGGGACAGAGCGTCAAAGAATAACAACAACAGCATTGCCTCGTGGCAAAGATTAAGGTCTCTGTGCACGTCAACACCATTCACAAAAAGACTCCACAATTTCTCCATGGCAACACAGGGAGCTGTCAGCTGTAAAGTCAAAGTCTAAAGTCATTTTTAATTTTTAGATGCGTAACATTGAATAAGCAAGAATGTTTGCACTTTTTTTACATCAAGCCATCTATAACACAAATTAAATAAATAAATTGAGACGAGCAATGATGAATGCTATAAAAAAAAACCCCACACCAACAATACAACAAAAGCGAAAACTGCAACAAAATATAGCCCGCACTCACACACCATATGTCCACCACCCCTAATCGACTTGTCCGTCTGCGCTATCTGCCCCACCCTCATCTTTCGGAATCTTCGTCGCGAGCGCTCCCCCCTTGCCTCGTCGCCCTCCCTCGCGTGCACGATCTGTACTCTTCCTCCGTCTCTCGCTCCTTCTTTCTCTCTCTCTCTACTCTCTCTCTCTATCTCTCTCTCCTCTCTCTCTCTCTTCTCTCTACTCTCTCTCTCTCTCTCCTCTACTTTCCTCTCTCTCTCTCTCTCTCTACCTCTGGGCCCTCTCCTCATCTCCTACTCTCTCTCTCTTCTCTTCATCCATCTCCTCTCTCCGTCTCTCCCTCTCTGCTCTCTCTTCTCTTCTCTCCTAAACCTCTCTCACGACACACGCACAATATCACATTCCAAATTAGATAATACGTACATTAAATTATGTATTCGTAGTTTTATTGGGTGGGGCGTGAAGGTGACGGGTGGTGATAGAGGGTAACGTTGTGGTGTGTGTGTGTGTGTGGTGTTGTGTGTTGTGTGTGTTGTGTGGTGTGGTGTGCCGGTACGTGCGCTGTATGTGTGGGTGGGGTGTTTATGTGTATGCCTATTTGCATGTGGGTGAGCGATTATTTCGTGTTGTTGTTGAATTTGTTGCTTCTTAATTTTTGTTGTTGTTAAGCGCATAGAGCTCCACATTTGGTGGAGGAAGTGCGCTATATATAAATGATTCACTATTATTATTATTATTATTATCACAATAGACCCCCCCAGTATTCCCAAATATATAACAGGGCAATTGTTTAATGCATAATATGTTTTTGTTTTTTTAAACAATGCAGTAGAAGCACATGCACATTGTCCACTTATGGTCTTTTTCAAGCATTATGAAGAGAAATACTTAAGCCAGGCAAACAAGATCCATGTTCATGAGTGGCCCTAACACTGTGTTGCTGGGCAGGGTGGGGGGGGGGCTTATAAATAGGGTGGGGCAGGGTGATGTTTTTGTAGATAAGGTTCACGTGCATAGAGGAGACTTTTACAACAGCGCGCCTAAAGTCCGATCGACAGGTTTTGATTGAAAGTTGTTGTAGACGTGATTTGTGTGCCAAAGCAAAAGCTTACTGGGGTTGGGGTGGGGTGGGTGATTGGAGAGTGGGTGTGTGGGGTTGAGTGGGTGGTGATGA
>JAGGCT020000035.1:1483705-1485364 GCA_017654935.2 Phymorhynchus buccinoides
ACATGACGTCGAATTTGTGGCTCTCCAATTCGCTATTGGAACATATTAGTCACCAAGCGGTCTTTTGACATGTTTCTTCTGCTTTCCACTGTATCACGCTCTGCTTTGTAACTGGAACCGTTTTCTAGAAGCAAAACCGGATGTGATGGGAGATGTGACGAAATTGCTTATTGCGTACGGTACGAGTCAGTGCGCTACCCTGCATACGGGGTTGCGTTTTTTTATCTATATAACTTATATGTAACCATAGCAACTTTCACCCACACCGTTGCGTGAGGAACTTAACGTAATGAGTAAAAACTCTTAGTAGTTTTCTCCCATTGTTCTATTTTCATATCTGGTTCTTTCATTGTTTGTTGATTTTCGGCTGGGGGCACTGTCAACACACACACACACACAACCACCACACGCGACACACACACACACACCACGCACTTCACGCAGCGCACGCAACGCACGCACTGCACGCGCCACAGCACGCACACGCACACGCACGACACGCACACACCACACACCACCACACACACGAACACACACACGCGCGCGCTGCCAAATGGACGATTCAGATAGATGGATATTATGCATGGCCAACTTTTTTTGGACATTCTCTTTTTTATGTTACTTCTAATCCATGAACGTTGGTCTCTTTTGTATGAAAAATGGAAGCTGGATGAAATAAAACGTCATTGATAATGAGTCAACATGACCGACTTTCTTTACGATCTCTACGATTGCAAGGGGTGGGGGGTGGTGGTTGAGTGGGGGGGGGGGGGGCGGTGTTTACGCACTGCCCAACCCGAACGCAATAGACATCGTCAGTACTCTAGGCCCCCTCGAAGAAATTTTGGTTTATCCGTCTTTCGTCGAGAATCTGTACGAGAATTCAATACCACAAGTGAGTTTCTCGTTCTCTCGTGAAATCCCGAAGGGTCATATATTATCGGTCTAAAACTATATCCCTTTTGTTGTTGTTCTTGTTGTTGTTGTTGTTGTTGTTCTTGCTTAAAGACTTTCAGGGATCATCCAACGCCGAGATCACTTGAACATCGTATCGGCACAGTGCACCATCTAGTTGAAGCTATATATCTAAGAATATTATTATCGTTTCAAGATCCTTTAGCGAGCCTTGCTACAAAATTCGATGAACCTCGTGGACTGAACAACTTTTCTAACGATGTTAGAATGCGGATTGTGGTCTCCCATATCAGTTCAACACAAGTTAGTTTTAGCTGTCCATTATAATCATTGTTATACAAACTATCTGGGAATCAAGTTTGCCTACCTTTGGAACTTTAAAAGTGTCGCTTACATTCCATGAAATGATCAAAATTGCTATCAGTTCATGAATCCAAGCCTCTGGAATTGCAAGATTACTTTATTCTATGAGTTAATTACTTTAATTTTTGTTTTCTTTTTCACTTTTTTATTTATTTGTTGTTATTAATTTTGGTATGGATTTGTGCACAGCACTCATATTCTACATACACACTCGCGCGCGCGCGCACACGCACATCGCAACAAGACGCACACAAAGACAACTTTTCTTCTTTCGTTCGCCCCTCGCCCCACCCCCGCCCCCCTCCCCCCCAGTGCTAAATATCCCATTTGTTGTGAACAGACTTTTAATTAAATCATCAAAATCATCAATCAAATCAACCC
>JAGGCT020000035.1:1485864-1498364 GCA_017654935.2 Phymorhynchus buccinoides
ACCCTAAAGCAATCTACATTTTTCATGAAAAAAATATCTCTGTTTACAATTTATTTATGTCGGTCTGTGTCCATACTAAAAAAAAAAAAACATATCCAACATAGATGTCAGAAATACCAATAACCCTGGACAAAAGATTTATCTCCCTCCTCAATTCTTTTTCCATTCTCTCAACCAATTCCATCCCATCTCAATATTCACAGTCCAAACTCCAACAAACCATCTAACTTCCAATAAATGTAGTAGTTTTAATGAAAAAGGTAATATAATATAAAAATGTGAAGTAAAATTGTGACGTGACGTGAACACATACATGTATGAAATTTTGTTGTAAAATAATTAATACTGAACACTGCTATTGGCTGTTTTAAGGTAGACAATTTTTAATTTTTTTAGCATATCAAACAACCTCATGTTCTCATCACCCTCTCCTAGTGTCGCGTCTGCTGCTGGTCACGCTGCCTTCCAATGTACAAAAAGCAGTATATCGGTTCTTTCTTTCTTTCCACACTCTACTTCGTACGTCGAAAAATAAACAATTACCATAGGCTAACCTAACCTACTATACACCTATTCCCCGTTTCTACTTTCTCCTAAAATCACTAGAGCCATGGCAGAATTATACTGGCTTCTTAATGAGTCAGATTGCGATTCATAGCTGAACCGGGCCTATACGATTATCAACAGGCGTCTAAAATTCTTCAACTCAGTGAAAAATTAAAAGATGCTGTCACAAAATGTGTCCAACCACACAATGCACTCGGCGCAAACGAATGCTTCCATTGTTCCATTTGGATTTAATTAAGAAAATAAGAAATTGAATAAAATAACCTCACGTCTGCACTGACACAGTTCGCAAATGCATCATCTTTTAGAAGGGCCCTTCGATATTAATCCAGCTCCGAAGCCTTCCGGTCGCTGCTCCGAGCCCCCCACACCGCGTATCGCAAATTGTAAGGGCAAGTTGCAGTTTGGGACAATTTATTTCTGCACAAAAGAGTGCAGTCAAAGCGGGAAGCCAACTTCTATCAAAAAACTCGATACAGATATAATAATGTTAATTAAAATGAATGCTAGAATCGGGAACTGGGGGCGGGGTAATGAGATGGAGGAGGAGGAGACTATTCGATATTTCATTATCGCCATCACCATCTACATCGTTGTCGTCGTCTGTCGTCATCAATTATCTATCCACCATCATCTTGTTCATCATCCTCATCCTCATACCCAACATTATACCTTTATCATCACATCATCATCACTCATTTATCATCGTAGTATTAGTAGTAAGTAAGTAGTAAGTAGTCCATCCTCAATTATACCATAAGGGGAAAAACCATCATCATTATTATCATGGCAACCACTCATCATCATCGTTCGCCACAATCACCATCATCGTTCATCAACATACTCACTAGTTCATCATAATTTTCCCTTCACCATCGCGTTGACATTATCATCACAAAATTAACCACTAACTACACTCACATACTCTTCTTCCTTTTTTGTCTTCTTTCTTCTTCTACTTTCTTCTTCTTCTTTCTTCTTCTTCTTTCTTCTTCTTCTTTCTTCTTCTTCTTCTTCTTCTTCCTCTTCTTCTGACTATCTTCTTCTTCTTCTTTTCTTCTTCTTCTTCTTCTTCTTGCTTCTATTCTTCTTCGCTTCTCTTCTTCTCTTCTCTTCTTCTCTTTCCCCTTCCTCTCTCATTTATCTCTTTCTTCTCTTCTTTCTTCTTCTTCTTCTTCTTTTTCTTCTTCTTCTTCTTCTTCTTGCTTCTTCTTTCTTTCTTCTCTCTTTCTTTTCATCGTTGTCTTGCTCCTTTACTTTGTCTTTTATTTTATTCCTGCTTTCTTCTCTTCTTCTTTCTTTTCCCTCCTTCTTAATACTTCTTTCTTTTTTCCTTTCGCATTTCTGTTCTTCTTCTACTTCTTTCTTCTACAGCTGTAATGTCGTGTTTCTTTCTTCTTCTGCTTCGTTTGTCTTTCTTCTTCTTTTTTCTCGTTCTTCTTTCTTCTTCTTCTCGCAAAGCACCCTTCTTCTATTCTTCTATTCGACTGAGTACTTCGTCTTTCTTCTTCCTTCTTTCTTCTTCTTTCTTCTTTCCTCTTCCACGTCTTAAATTTCTTTCTTCTCTTGTCTTTTTTCTTCTACTCACTTCTTTTTCTTACCGCTGTAGTTTATTGTTTCTTATCTTTCTTCTTCTTTTTCCTTCTTCTCTTCTTCTTTTTCTTCTTCTTCTTCCCCAACTTCTTCTTCTTGCCTATCACTTCTTCTCTTGCTATCTTCTTCTTCTTCTTCTTGCTTCTTCTTTTCCTTCTTCTCTATCCCTTCTTCTTCTTCTACTATCTTTCTTCTTCCTCTTCTTTCTTCATCTATTCTTCTTCTTTCTTTCTACTTTCTTAAATACTATTCTATCGTTTTTCTTCTTTGCCCCTAACTTCTTCTGTCTGCCCTTTCTTCTTCTTCTGCACTTCTTGCTTTTTCTCTTGCTTCTTTCTTCTTTTTTCCTTTCTTGCTCCATTTTTTCTGTCTTCTTCTTTTTTTCTTATCCTTCTTTTTCTAACATCTTCTATCTTCGTTTTTTGCTTCTTCTTCTTTGTTTTTTTTTTTCTCTGTCTTCTTCTTTCTTTTCTCTACTTCTTTTTTCGTCTACTTCTTTTTCTTACATCTTCTTTTTCTTCTTCTTCTACTTCTTCTTCTTCTTCTACTTCTTCTGTTCTTCTTCTTTCTTCTTCTTCTAGTTCTCCCTTCTTCTCTTTCTTCTTTGCTTTCTTTCCTTCTTCTTTCTTCTTCTTCTTCTTGTCTTCTTCTTCTTTTTCTCTTCTTCTTCTCATCGTGCATCAATCATCCGATCATCATCATCATCATCATCATCATCATCATAGGACTCGTCGTCCCATGCATCATCATCATCATCAATCATCACATCATCATCCGATTGTCATCAGCCTCAACATACATCGGTCGGTCGTCCCATCATCATCATCATCACAAAATCAAAAAATCACGACCATATATCATCAGCATCACACATAATGCGGTCGTCATCATCTCATCCATCATCCATCTCATCTCATGCCTAAAGATCAACTGACCTTGTAACACACACATAGTGCGGGGGGGTGTGCGCGCGTGGGCCATGGTAATCATATGGTAATGACAGGGGGGCCCCACCACAGGGTGCTTCGGTCATGCTGACTCCGGCATGCTTGGAAAGAAAAATAAAAGACGATTAAAAATAATTAAAAAAACCAAGAGCAAAGCCTTCAAGGCTCACTCCAACAGGGCACATTTGGGACAGTAGACAACAACAAACAAAGATTTGGGGTGGGTGGGTCGAAAGTAAACAAGATTGCCAATAAATTTTTAAAGTACAAGATGAAACTATCCGTGAAATGGATACCATTATCTAAAAAAAGAAGTGGCCACGCGCCGAGAATCGAAAACACCCGGACCATTAGCATAGACAGACAAGACAACTGACCAAATGAGCTATCGAGGCTTTCATGTGATGAGTTTTCCTTAACTCAGCTGCCTGTTGAAATACTCTCTAAACGCACCTCATGTAAAAATGTTATATGTTTGTTATCATGTTTGCAGTGTTGTTTGAAGTATTTAATTATTCAAAATCATTATTGTTTGAAAGCATGCATAAACATCTGATGTGTAGGCAAGGTGTTTTAACAATGTACCGCGGGCGAACCGGGGACGGGTACGGGCGGGGGGGGGTGTGTCGATGGGTACGTTGGGAGGGGGTGTACGTGCCTCTATCCGCGAGAAAGATGACAATGTTAAAGTTTGGAGATTAGACCCACACGGGAACGGGGCAACCAGCTACACATCAACCACAACATAGCCCTACACACAGAACAACACAGAAATCTACACTACCGGACAACTACTGTCATACTATTTAGCTCAGGTTCGTGTTAACACTGAGGTGAAGCCCAGAGATAAGGATTTCGCAACCCACAAAATCTGTCATAATTTTTTCGTAATAACCCACAGCTATCATTTTGTGTTTTTTTTTTTTTTCAGGTTTCCATTAAGAGATTTCGATCATGTGTGAAAGGTTTACCATTACAAACAACCTTCGCTTCATATGAAGGAGATTTTTGCTTAATACCAACGCAAATCATTTTGATTGTTTTAGGGTTATTATTAAAGACGAATCAGGGTTTGTTTTTAATACCCCAGCTACATTTTTCCTATACAGGGCTATTTCTACCCCATGATGCTGGGCCTTTTAAAAACCCCCAAGGGCTATTTTTTTACACTCCATGCTGGGCTTTTAACCCCTAAGGGCTATTTTTTTACCCCATGCTGGGCCTTTTACCAACCCCAAGGGCTATTTTTTTTTTTACACGCCCGATGCTGGGCCTTTTACCCCAACGGGCTATTTTTTTATACCACCCGATAGCTGGTGGGGCCTTTTTACCCCAAGGGCTAAATCTTTACCCCCCATGCTTGGGCCTTTTACCCACCCCAAGGGACTATTTTTTTTACACCCATGCTGGGGCCTTTACAGTCACCCAAGGGCTATTTTTTGTAACCATCTACCCCATGCTGGTCCTTTTAACACTTACCCTCCCAGGGCTATTCTTTAACACCCATGCTGGTGGCCTTTTTTACCCCAAAACGGCTTAATTTTAAAAAAAATTTTTCCCCCAAATGCTGGGCCTTTTTTATACCCCCAAGGGCGATTCCTTTATTATTACCCCATCGCTGGCCCCTTTTACCCCGAAGGGCTATCTTTTACCTCCATGCTGGCCTGTTTACACCCCAAGGCTATTCTTATACCCCATGCTGGGAACCTTTTACCCCAAGGCGCTCTTTTTTAACCCATGCTGGGCCCTTTTACCCCAAGGGCTGTTTTTTTTGGGGGGGGGCAAATGGTGGCGGCGCCCCCTACTTACTCTTCATAGACACGCGATGGCAGGTTACTGCTGTCCAGCGTAACAACTGTCCCGCGACAACAGGCCAGTGTGACACACGGTGTCTGGGCATCATGCAAACCATAATGCATGTTCTGGGGGGTGGGGGGAAAAAATGCCTATTCAAAAATTTGAACACACACACAAAACAAATCTCATCACTGCATGATGTTAAAGACACCACACCGCATCCTCGTGTCACCTTCCCCTCTTATTGCTGCGAGATTTCTTAGATTTCATTACCAGCTATAAGAGGGAACAAAACGTGAAAAAAAAAAAAAAACCGTGATCTTGGACACGTGACGTGGCGGGTCTTTTACAAAGAAAGACTTAAGGCATGACCTCCTTGTCATGGGTATAATAATGATTAACCACAAATTGACGGTTTGAGAAGAAAAAAACAGCAAAAGTCGATAAAAACAACAACTGGTTAGCCCTTAAAAATCGCAACCCTTTTTTGTGTGTGCTTTTTAATTTAAAACAAATATAATAATAATAATAATTGTACATTTATTAGCGCTTTAACCTCAAGATATCCCAAAGCGCTTACAATAAAATTTGTCATCAACAATAGACAACAACAAAACACGGGCATTTCAAGAATGAACAACCAACCAGCAACAACGCATACATAAAAGCAACTCTCAATCTCATCATCTCCTCTCTCCTCTCCCTTCGCCTTCTCTCCTCTCTCGCTCCCCTCTTTCACCCCAATCGTCCTCCCCTTCGCCTCATCTATCCCTCGTCTCGCTCGATTTCTCTCTCTAATCTCTCTCCTCTCTCCCTCTTCTTAAAAGAAGATATACTTCCCTGGTCCATCCTGCCATCCTTGCATCTTTCATCCCGAGATACTACAGACTGTACGATCGCTACCGCTTGTTGGGTTGTTTTGGGTTCTTTTGGGAGAGGGGGGGGGGGGGGGACGCTTATTGATTTAACCCTTTCACAACCGCCGCCCATATTCCAGCCCAAAAGTCCATTAAATTTATCTGGGTAGAGAACAAATCCATCTGCAGTACTTGGGGGCTTCTTCTGTGACGTATTAAAATAAGTTCTATCCTTACCTCCACCAAAACTAAGACAATAGGGTCTTTGGGATAATAAGACCCCCAATTTTGATGCCTTTTAGTGCATGGTTACAAGACGTCGGGTAAAAAGCCCATGGGAGGGTAGAAGCCCAATGAGCTCATTAAATAAATCACATTTCCAGTGTCATATTTGACCCATGAGACGAATGCTAAACACTTGCCACTACTCGTCCTCACGGGCAAAATTATACGAACTTTGCTTTCTTTATGAAATATTGGGCATGGGCTTCTTGTACCCACACCGATGGGCCTTTTACACCTTTTACCCCGCACTTACCTTGGCACTTAGGGTGCTAAATGCACTATGGGGCTCAAAATGTGCTTTTGGCGTGAAAGGGGAAGGGTTTAAGAGTGAAAAAGGAGACGCGGGGCTGGAAAATAACAGTAAAACAGAAATAAAGATTTTTACGAGTGAGTACTGGGGGCTTGTGAAATACACCAGCAAGTGTGTTTTTTACGCAGGTTAGTAATACCACACCACCAGCATCTTTAAGAAGAAACCTCCTTTTCCATCATCCCTTCATTTCCCCGAGACAACACAACTCAGTGGACATTCGGAACGATTCGTCCCGTGTCGTCAACCGCAATGTCGGGACGGTCGTGGCTTCGTTCGTTGTGTGTGTGGTTCGGCCAGCCATTTCAGGAGGCTTTGTCTGAATTCCCTCCCCAAGAGGCAACGAGCCAACCCAAACTAAAACAACCCGGCAAAACACAAAACACTGACTCTAAGGTGGGGGAGGGGAGAACTCTTGAGGTGGGGGCCACCCCCAGTTACCATAACTAGAATGGGTGGGCTGGGGGGGGGTGCTGGGGGGGAGGGCGGGTGTGGGTGGGGGGTAGGAGGGGGGTCCGCTGCTACCTACAAAGGCTGAAACACATTAGTTGAGTGGGTGGGATGGGGGTGGTCGGGGGGGAGTACGGGCTCAGACGCATCTGAAGGATTGGAAGAATAGCAGATCCTAGGGAGAAGTCCAAGCGTAGCGCTGTTACTGTTCTCTACTTTTCCAGGGGCGGGACCAGGCTGGTGTGAAAATGACGTGAAGATGTAGCCAGCTCAGCCCCCCTGTAGCCTTGAGGCCCGCCTGCCAGCCCTAAGCTCTGTGAGCCCCCTGTGCCCGCCAGCCAGCCTGACCTCCTGTGCTTAGGCCTGAGGAGCCATAGCGGTAGCCTATCGTAGCCTCCTGTCCCTGCTCAGGACACTTCGGGGGGTGGAATGATGTTAGGCCATTGTAGCCCTGCCGATCTCCTCATAAATAATACTGTTAATTATTTATATAGTATAATACTTATCACCAGCTGTATTATTAAAAAAAAAAAAAAAAAAATTTTAAGGTACTTTCCCTGGTATCACACGTTTGGATGTCTACTGTATTATACAACCTTGCCAGTCCGGGCATTAGCCTTCCCAGGATCGTCGTCGTCGTCTCCGTTCCACAGTATCGTTCTTCCCGACCTCCCAAGGGCTCCTTCCCCGAAAGCGCCGTTGTTCCGCGTTCCCCTCACCAACACCCAGAACCCGCATTCCCCCCTTTAGAAATCTAACTTAATGTCTCACTCATATATATGGTTCCTGTAGATGTGTCTGTAATGTGTCTGTTTGTCCAAAGATCGGAAGACATTTACAACAATTTTCACCCCACACACCATACATTCATCAGCCGACTCCAAAACCTCTACAATCCCTTTCCTTCTCATTCCACCGCAACCCTCCTGAAGAATGTTTTATATTTTTCCAATATTATTGGTGGTTGAGTAATGCTAGCTCAGATCACTCCATTTCCCCGGCAACTGTTCCCCCACCGACCCACAAGAATTTTTCCCTTCCCTGATAAACACAATCCCGAGCCCCCCGCCCCGGACTGGCCACCGCCCCCATCCTAATCCCCCCACCTCCCCACACCCCCCCCCACCAGGGAGTTCATTTTCCCCCCCCCCCCCCCCCCCCTCCCCAAGTCACACCCACCACCTCCAGGCCCCCACCCTTCCCTCCCCCCTTTCCCCCCCCCCCCCCCCCCCCCCCCCGTTGATGTTAACATCCATTAATGGATACTGCCAGGGTATCTGTCTAATCCAGATCAAGAAAATCAAGAAAGAGAAAACGTGTAGGTATACACGTCATGCAGAATCTAGGCCATGGAAGATGACGCGAGAGAGAATTAGAAATATCTGCTTTGATTTTTAAAATAAACAACACCAAGATGAAAAAATGGGTAGATCTAAAAAATAAATATATATATATTTTTTTTTGGGGGCGAATCCACGGAAAGTTACCGTGAGGCACCCTTCCGGAAAAAAACGGGAGCCACGGCTAAGAACCAGAACTAGGAGAGCCACGAGTTCACCACAGTAGCCTCCCATGGTTGCAAAAAAAAAGATGGTGGCTGGAAGAAAGCTCAGGTGCCGGCTGAGCTGGCTGAGTGCTCACCCTTTGGTTTTATTCTCTCCCCTTAGGGCCCAGGAGGGGGCGCTCCCCGGGTTTTTTTTTTTATGAAGATAAGAGATGAGTTTCAATTGGATGAAACCTTTTGAGGTGACAATGGAGCATAAACAAGATAGCAAAGCCAGGTAAACGTGGTCCCAGATCAAAGTGGCAAATCTGCCAAACTTTTGTTGTTTTTGTCCCAGCAGTTTTGGCGCTTCAGTAGCTGCCGGAAGAAATTACGGTATAAAGGGTAAAGATGCGCTCCTTCACCCCCCTCCCTCCCCCCCTCATCCATTTCTCGGTTGTTTCCATTTTTTCAGTCTTGCTTTTCTTACTGCACATTGATTACTTCATCCTCTATCGTTTTCTATATTTAACACTAATTTTCATCCAATTACATAATTAAACACATGCATTCAACAATAGTAGAAGATAAAGGCAAGACGGAAACAAGCGCGAAATCGCAATAGTCTGTGGCACGCAGTCTATTTTTACCACTCAAATCATGAATTACCTCCCCTGGCTTTTCAATAATTTCAATCTGGAAACCAGAACGTTATCTCTGCACCATTCCGTAACTTTTTATATCTTTTGAAAAAACATTTAAAAACTATGTATCCTACATATACTCATCGAAAGAAGCACCGCATACTCGTCGTGTCTGTTGTAGTTTCTTTATTACATATGTTTATTATTTTGTCCGCTTTTAAAATATACATCATTTTAAAGAGCGGCCAGACGTGTAGCCTCGATTTGAAGTGCGACAAATTTTGATAAAATGTGTTGAATGTGTGCCGACAGATTTTGGACAAGGACAGACAGACATACCGACAGAACAAGTGAGTTATAGGTTTGTGGTTTGTGGCTTGAGCCACAAAAACCGCAAATGAACCGGGACTGTGACAAAACAAAATGCTCCGCGGCTGTTATGTGTACTGCACTACATGGGGAGTGGTGTGGATGTTCCGATCAGATTTTTAATGGCCTTTATTTATGGACTGTGATTAATTATTTCACAACAGATAATTATCTGAAAATACAATACAGCTTAAGGCTTGGTAAGAAAAGCAAGTCGGTGGAAACGCGGGAGAGCAAAAAAAAGCCGAGAAATGTAAGGGCGGGATTGTGTACAAGTGTTTGTTTTGTGGTGTGTGTGGTGTGTGTTTCAGTGAGAAATGTGTCTTCTGTGTGTGTTTGTGTGAAATGCGTGTGGGTATGTGTGTGTATGTTTGTGTTCAAGAACGCGTTCAATCGCGTGCATGCACGGTGCGGTGAGTGCTGTGTCTGTGTGTGTGTGTGTGTGTTCTTTATTTTAACGTCTATCCACTTTACAGTGAGCTTAAACAACAACAACAAAAAAGCATATAGGGGAAGACGGGTGTAAAAAGCGCATGGGCGGAGTAAGAAGCCCACCCAATTATCTCATGAAATAAAAGCAAATTTCAGTCAAATTTGCCATTGAGACGAATGCTAGACATTAACGCTACGTCTCATGGGCAAAATGAGACTGAATTAGCATTCGTCTCATGGGGCAAATTTGACTGAAATTTGCTGTATTTCATGAGATAATTCGCATGGGCTTCTTAACCGCCCATGGGCCTTTTACCCCGTCTTCCCCTATGTATATGATTATGATGTATGAGCATGATGGTAAGGGGTATGTGGGTCTGAGTACATGTATGGTTAGACAGGCAGATAGGCAGACAGACAGACAAAGTTCAGATTGCAATAAGCTCCCGTTTTCACAGAACGGGTAGTGAAAAACCAACCAACGCCATTCGCTCTGAAGGATGGCTGTGTGGTTTTTATCACTGATTTCTGCGGGTCGTTTCAAAAGGGATAACGTTACGTGCGTGAGCGCAAATCGACAAAAACGGTACTAAGAAACACATCTTTCGCCGATGTTTGCCGACAAACATTTTGTGGCTACTAACTCTCAAAGCATCTCTTGGCGAACTATCACGTGACTTGAAATGGGGTGAATACATTTCTTGTTGGTAATTGGTCAATTCAAGTTTTGTTAAAATAATTACTTCTTTTTGGGACCAATCAGACAAGAGCTTGCAATAATCTTCAGCAGACGTTTTCTAAATTGTTTCGTTGACCCCTTTTGGCGTAACAGCTATGCACGCAGCGACCGTCGTCTAGAGAAACTGACCCAGATTGAGAGGTAGCTAGGCAGTACATGCGTTCGATTCCTAATCCGAGGCAATGGTGGAAAAAAAAAAGCATTTGGTTTAAACGAATTTGATTGATTATCAGCACAGCAGCAACAAAAACAAATGCAAATGAGCACAACAAGCTTTAAAGCTTATACAAGGCGCTCAAGCAAAGAGTTATTTTTTTTTGACACAATATTGGCTGCCAAAAGTAATAACGGACACTGGACCAGGAACATAGGGTAAGACGGGGTAAAAAGCGCATGGCGGGTAAGAAGCCCACCCCAATTATCTCATGAAATAAAGAAAATTTCAGTCAAATTTGCCCATGAGACGAATGCTAGACATTAACGCTCGTCTCATGGGCAAAATGAGACTGAAATTTGCACCTCAATTTCATGAGATCATTGGGGTGGGCTTCTTACCCGCCCAATGCGCTTTTTACCCCGTCTTCCCCTAATAATGAAATAACAGCAAAAATTGAACTAACGAAAAAAAGAAAAAAGAAAAAAAAGAAGCTTTTCACGTTTCTGAGCTGGGTGAAGGAAGAAATACTTTTGAATGATGTTAGGGGAAAGGGGGCAAATATGAAACGGAGCAGGGGGGGGTGTAATTTGAAACACCCCCATATCTCAAAAAGGGAAATAACAACAAAATAAAATGAATTATTGCAGATCTTCTTATGTATTTCAAGACTTACTTCCCTTGAACTTGTGACGCATGATAATATGGCGAAAAAAGCAAATGCCGCCAAAAGGTGAGTGAAAGTTTCTTTTTAACCATGGCTGGCTAAGGCACACATCCAGAAATCCTTGTAGTAATGGGGAAAGAACACGTAGATTGAAGAACATATTATCCCTATTGTAAGTTAAAGGAATAATCTGAAGCCTTGCAGAGTTTGATCTAACCGAAAGCAAGCAGGATGGCAGCAAATTGTCATGTTCAAAACAGGGTGAAAAGGCTAATATGCAACACCTGTAGAGGGATATATGAAACACACACACCACACCCACACACACACACACAACACACACCACACACACACACACACTGTTAATTATGGCCATGGTTTTCAAGGTTAGAAGGAACAATGCTTTGCAATGTTTCATATTACACACCTTTAAAGGTAGTATGAAACATGCGTTTGATGGTCAATGTGCAATTGGTAATTGTAAAATCAATTTGCTTTTGTTTGATGTTAATCTGAAGGATGATTGTTTCTTTAATTGAATAAATGGAAGGTAAATGTCATAAATGTGTTTCATTTTGAACACCAGTCTTGTTTCATATTGCCTACCAGTGTTTCATATTACCAGCAATTTTTAAGTTTTCACAAAACGTTCAATTACACAGCTATATGTAATGTCAGGAAACTGTTGTTTTGCATGAACATGCATGGACACATTACATATCAAAAGCCATGTACAACGTTATGAAACTCTCCTATGCTTTTGTGTTACTGGACTTTGAAAAAAAGTGTTCCATATTTGCCCCCTTTCCCCTACACCCCACCCACCCCCTCTCCGACAATCTTTCCTGGGATGAGGGAGGGCGGTGTCAGTCTAAATAGTTCCCCCACCATCTGCAAGTTACTGTCTATAAGAGGCTACGCCGAATTAGACGTTAAATTAAGCTAATCTTATCATCTGCAAGTTATGTGTTATTGACTTCGACTAATCTGTCGCTGCCTTTGACTCTGTCTTTCCCTTCTCTTACTGTCATCTACTATCTTTTCTGCCTTATTGGCCCATTCTCCTGCCCCCCCCTCCCCACCAGGTCACCACCACTCCCAATATCACTTATTGGGCCCATTATCCTGCCCCCCCCCCCCCCCCCCACATTGACACCTCCGCCAAATACATTCGGGGTTAAAAGGTGCAGATCCACTTCCACACCC
>JAGGCT020000035.1:1505864-1520665 GCA_017654935.2 Phymorhynchus buccinoides
GGTACTGAAACACTATGAATCTCATGGATTTGATTTGTACGTTACTGTATCTTTCGATGCAGTCAGACCAGAACATGATTGTGGACCCAAATCGACGTCATAGGATTAAAGAGAGAGAGTTGAGAGGCAGACAGTTGAGAGAGATTTCGAGAGGATTAGAGAGGGAGAGAGACGCAGAGATATCCTGAGCACTGTAGCCCTAGAGATGTGAGAGAGAGAAGAGATCCTAGAGAGATCAGAAAGAGAGAGAGAGGGGAGGGAGAGGGAGAGAGAGAGAGAGAGAGATCTCTCCTAGAGGGATCAATTACGAATGAGATCGCAACTGTGGAGGGATGATGAGTCAGAAGAGGCAGTATTATTCGAATTTAGAGAGCACTAGAGGCGTTAGAGAGTTGAGATGAGGATGAGTTTATCAGGATGAAGTAGCTGTTTGTTTAGATGTCTGACGATGAGAGAGAGAGGGGAATGGGGGAGAATAGAAGTGAGAGAGAGAGAGAGAGAAGAGGTATGAGAAGAGAGAGAAGCTCTGATGGAGAGGGAGTGACGAGGGAGAGCAGAGGGGAGAGGGGGAGGGGGAAGGAGGCTTCTCTCTCCGAGAGAGAGGAAGAAGAGAGAGAAGAGAGACGAGACGAGATGTAGAGGAGAGATTTGTTTAGGGAGAGAGATGAGAAAAGAGAGAGAGAGAGACGAGGGAGAGGGAGAGAGAGAGAGAGAGGGGGAGAGGGATTATTTAGCGAGGCGAGATGAGAGCCAAGTACGAGAGGACGAGAGAGAGGGAGAGAAGAGATGGAGAGAGAGAGGGATGGAGAGAAAGAGAGAGGAGATCTCTGAGCATGGAGAGAGAGGATGAGACGGAGGGAGAGGTATTTTTTAGAGAGAGGAGGAAGGGAGGGATGAGGAGGAGGGAAGGGCCACCTGAGAGGGGGAGGAGGAGGATTTGGAGAGAAGAGACGAAGGGAAAGAGAGAAAGACAGAGACAGAAGAGACAGACAGGGAGAAGGATGTGATGAAAGGCAGGGAGAGAGGCAGAGGGAGGTGAAGGCGTATGAAGGGAGAGACATACGCACGAGTCTAACAGAACGAGAGAGAGGGGGAGACAGACAAAGGGAGAAAGAAAGAAAGAGAGAGGGAGAGGAGGAGATGAGAGAGAGAGAGAGAGAGAGAGCGGGTGAGGGAGAGATGAGAGAGAATTGAGAAAGAATGGACAACGGCCTACATAGCCCGGGGGTCATCAGAGAGGAGAGAGAGAGAGAGTTAGTGAGAGGGAGAGAGAGAGTGAGACTGACACATTCATGAGGGAGGGTGGATAGAGAGATAGAGATCCCGAGGAGAGGGAGGGAGAGAGATGGAGAGAGAATGCGAGAAAGGATGAGAGAGAGGGGGAGAGAAAGGGGAATAGAGAGAGACAGACAGACACACAGAAAAACAGGACACCGAACAGGAACTAAGAAATGGAAGGAAGAGGGACGGAGAGAAATAACAGACAAATTGAGAGACAGATCGAGGAGAAAGAGATAGATTGAGGAAAATCACCTAGGAAGAGAGAGAGATGAGAGAGTGAGAGGTAGGAGAGGCGTCTCTGTGAGAGGGGGGATACTCCCAGCTGGAGGGCGCGTCAGAGGGGGATGGCACAGGGAGAGGAGAGAGAGAGGAGATTTTTGTGTGGACTGATGAGGAGGGAGAGAGGGGGATGAGGTGGAGGGTAAATAGAGAGGATATGAGAGGGAGGGAGAAGCGACTGCGAAGACAGAGTGAGGAGAGCATGGGGGGCACCAGAGAGGATTGTTTGTCGCCAGGATTGAGAGATTAGAGTTTAGAAGCGGAGCGAGGAGCCTGAGTGAAGCTGATGAGACGAGATGGGGAGAGAGAGACAGGGGGGGGGTGGGGGGGGGGGGTGGGCGGGGGTGGACCAAAGGGAGAGAGAGGTTCGAGAGAAGGAGAGGAGTGTGAGAGAAAGAGGTTACCAGATTTTTGGGAGGGAAGGGAGAGAGGTGGAGAGCAGAGGAGACCTTGGAGATGAGATGACGTTCATCCGAAGAGAATCCACGTATGGGGGAGGACGGAGATTATTTTTTTTTACTGAAATCCATTCGGGACATTCTATCGGGACACCACGGGAGAGAGCGGGAACTTTGAGAGGAGGAGGAGTGAGAGAGAGAGAGAGAGAGAGGGAGGGAGAGGGAGCGAGGGAAGAGGGGGGGGGGGGGCGGGGGAGAGAGAGAGAAGAAGAAGAAGAAGCAAGAAGAGAGAAGAAGGAGAGGAGGAAGGGAAGAGAGAGAGAGAGAAGGAGGAGAAGAGAAGGAGGAGATGAAAAAAAGAGGAGGAGGAAGAGGAGAACGAAGAAGACGAGGAGGAGAAGAAGAGAAGAAGAGCGAGGGAGAGGAAAAGAGGAGTAAAGGAGAAGAGGAGCGAGGAGGAGAGAGAGCGTAGAAGGAGGAAGAAGAAGAAGAAATAAGAGATGAGAAAGAAGAAGAGGAGGAGGAGGAAGAAGAGAGGCGAGGAGGAAGAAGAAGAGAAGGAGGAGAAGGATGAAGAGGAAGAGGAAGAAGAAGAAGACGATGAGGAGGTGAGAAGTGAAGAGGAGGAAGAAGATAGGAGGAGGCAGAAGAAGAAGAAGAGAGAAAGGAGAAAGAAGAAGAAGAAGAAGAGGAGAAGGAGGAAGACGAGAAGAGAGAGGAGGAGGAAGAAGAGAGGAGGAGGAGGAAGAAGAAGGAGAGGAGGAAGAGAAGAAGGAGAAGCGAGAAGAAGAGGAGGAGGACGAAAGAAGAGCGAGGAGAGAGGAGAATGAAGAAGAGGAGAGAGAGGAAGAAGGAGAAGGAGACATAGGAGAGGAAGAGAAAGGTGGAGGAAGAAGAAAAGAAGGAAGGACGAAGAAAGAAGAAGAAAAAGAGAGAGGATAGAAGATGAGGAGAAGGAAGAAGAAAAAGAAGAAGAAGAAAGAAGAAGAAGAAGACGATCAAGAGGAGAAGAAGGAAGAAGAAAAGAAAGAGGATGAAGAAGAGGAGAAGAAGAAAAAAAAGAAGAAGAAGAAGAAGGAGGAGGAGAAGGAGAAGAAAAAAAGAAGAGGAGGAGGAAGAAGAGGAGAAAGACCCTTATCAAGACGGCGACACTAGAAAGACTTGTTTCTATTTTCTAAAACTGAACTGTACCATAAATCTTTTATTCCGGCCACCACAAAACTCTGGAATACTCTTCCAGACGAAATTTAAACATGTGACTCACTTGGTGCTTTTAAACGTTGTTTATCTATACAAGACCCGGTTGTACCTGCATATCTCTATTTTGGTGATAGGAAAGAACAAATAATACATTGTCGTCTTCGCCTCAGTATTAGTGACCTAAACCATCATCTTTTCCTACGTCATTTGCAGAATTATCCTACCTGTACTTGTGGCTAATGCTCACTAAACAGCTGGATCAGTATTTATTATTATGTCCCCTATTACAGCGTATGTCGTACTAATACACTACTAAACCTCTCTCCTCAATATCTTTGTAAGTGACATTCTATTTAATGGTGGACGTGACCTGCCTATTGATATCAACACAGCATATTTAAATCTGTTGCACCTTTCATAGCCATTTCAACTGATTTTAATGTTGGTGCAATGTTTTATAAAATAAATAAAATTTTAAAAAATTGTATTGGGTATAATCGCAGACTTCACTTAAATGTTCCTTATTTTTTTATTGCTAACATATAGTACTTATGAATGTGTGGTAGGCAAGCCTGTAAAAACTTGCAAGTTAATTCGATTTTATTATAAAATGTTGATCCTCTCGTCTCATCATTACTATTATTATTCTTATTATTATTATTGTTATTATTATTATTATTATTATTCCTGTGATAATGTGTTCATCCCTTTTTTTCCTTCTTTTTGAAACTCCTAACTTGTCCGCTCAATCATATATTGGTGTTTAAATGCTGATTGAAATGTTTGGAAAATGTTTAATGTGCTGTTATGTTCGGTCTCATCAATGTTAAATTGTATAAAATGTAGGTATGGGCACGATAATAAGCGAGGCTTTTGCTGCCTTATATTCTCATATTCTATTTTTGTTAACGTTATAAGAGAAAGAATAAGAAGTTTAAACCAAGATTAGGCGAAGGGAAGAAGAAAGGATGAGGGCGGAAGAGGAGGAGAAGGAGCAAAGAAAAAGAGGAGGAGGAAGGAGGATGAGATGAAGAAGAAAAGGACGGAGAGGATGAAGAGTAGGAGAGGAAGAAGAAAAGGAGGAGAGGAAGAGGCGGAGAAGGAAGAAGAAAGGGAGGAGAGGATGAAGAGAGGAAGGAGGAAGAAGAAAAGGAGGAGGATGAAGAGGAGGAGTAAGGACGAGAAAAGGGAGGAGGAAGAAGGAGAAGGAGAAGAAAGTAGGAGGCGGAGGAAGAGGAGGAGGAGAAGGAAAAGGAGGAGGAGGAAGAGGAGGAGAAGGAAGAAGAAAAGGAGGAGGATGAAGAGAAGGAGAAGGAAGAAGAAGAGAGAGGAAGATGAGGAAAGAGGAGGACAGAAGACAAGAGAGAAAAGGGGGAGAATGCCCCCTATGGGAAGGGAAAGGAGGAGGAAAAGAAAAATCAAAACGCAATCCCAACAAGTGGGTTGCCCTTTTATGAAGGAAGGAATTAGGTGGAGGAGCAAAAGGCTCCCAGACCAGACCCAGCTTTGTTTTTATCCATATCCCGGAAAATGGTGGGGTGGTTCCCCCCCCCCCCCCAACTGGGACCCAACACTATTTAAGATTCCCCCAATCTTTCTGTGTGATTTCTCCCCCTCCCGGGTGTTTTTTTTGTTTTTTTTGTTTTTTTTGTAGGAGGAATAAAAATAAATCCCCATGGCCCACACAAAAGTTTTGAAAAAAAGAAATGATGAATTTTAAGGCACTTGTGGAAGAAGAAAAGGAGAAGAAGGATGCCCTCAAGGAGAAGGAAGAAGAAAAGGAGGAGAAGGGGGAGGCGGGGGGGGTAGAAGACAAGGAGGAGGATGAAGAGGAGGAGTTTTAAGAAGAAAAGGAGAAGGATGAAGAGGAGTGGGAGGAAAAAGATAAGGAGGAGGATGACGCGGAGGAGGAGGAAGGAAGAGAAAAGGAGAAGAAGGATGAAGAGGAGGAGGAGGAAGAAGAAAAAAAAGAACGAGGTGGAGGAGGAGGAAGAAGAAGAAGAAAAGGAGGAGGAGAAGGACAAAGAGGATCGAGGGGAGGAGGAAGAAGAAAAGGAGGAGGAGGATGAAGAGGAGGAGAAGAAAGAAGAAAAGGAGAAGAAGGATGAAGAGGAAGAGGAGGAAGAAGAAAAGGAGGAGGATGAAGAAGAAGAAGAAAAGGAGGAGGAGAAGGAGAAGAAAAAAAGAAGAGGAGGAGGAAGAAGAGGAGGAGGATGAAGAGGAAGGAGAAGAAAGATTAGAAAAGGAGAAGGAGGAAGAAGACAAAGGGAGGAGGATGAAGAGGAGGAGAAGAAAGAAGAAAAGGAGCAGAAGGAATGAAGAGGAGGAGGAGGAGGAAGAAAAGGAGGAGGAAGAAAAGGAGGAGGAGAAGAAGAAAAAAAGAATGAGGAGGAAGAGAAGAAGGAGGAGGAAGAGAAGAAGAATGAGGAGGAGGGAGTAGGAGGATGAGAAAAGGAGAGATGAAGAGGATAAGTATTAAAGAAGAAAAGGATTGTAGAAGAAGAATGAGAATAAGTGATGAGGGGAGTATGATGAGATGAAAGGGAGTATGAAATAGGAAGAGGGAGTAAGAAGAAAATGAGTAGGATGAGAGGATTAGGAGGAATAATTAAGGAGAAGAAGTGATGAATAGGTGAGGAGAATAATAAAAGGAGAATAATGATGAATAGGATGGAGGAGATTAAGAAAAGGAGGAGGATGAAGAGGAGGAGGAGATAAGTAAAAATGATTAGGATAATGAGGATTATGGGAGTAAGTAAATGGAGTATAATGATTAATATATAGGAGGATGAAGAAGAAAGGATTGGGATTAGATATGTAGTGAGTAGGAAGGATAAAAGGTTAGGAATAATAGGAGTTAGATTGAAGTATGAATATGATAAGATGAATAAAAATGATGAGTATTGAAGATTAGAGAAGAAAATATAAAGGTAAGGATGATATTATTATTACTAATAAGAAAGTTATAGTCTGATATGAGTAGGTAGTGAAGGAATAAAAGGATTGTATTAATATTAGAGGAGAAAGAAATAGAAGAAGTATGACTAGTATTATTAGTAATAATATGCATTATAAAATTATGAATATATTAGGTATAGAGTAAAATTATAATAATTATCGCTAATATATATTATTGTAATATAAAATGAGAAGGTATTAAATATTATTATAAAAATAATAAATATAAGTATGAAGATTATTATTAGAAATAAAATTATTATATTAATATTATTATTAGTAATTAATAAAATTATTATTATTAATATTATTATTAGTAATGTAAAATAATAAATTATAATAGTATTATAATATTTATTAGTTTATAAGAAAATTATATAATTATGAATATTATTATTTTATATTAAAATTATTATTATTATAGTATTGATTATTAATAATAAAATTTATTATTATTTAATATATTATTATTAATAAATAGCTAATAACATTATTATTAGTATTATTAATAATATAATAAATTTTATTATTATTAATAATAATAAAATTATTATTAATAATAATATAATAAAATTAGGTATATTAATAATATATTTTTATTAAAAATAATATTAAAATTATAATAATTATTAATATTATTATTATTAATAAAAAATTATAATAATTATTAATATGTAATATTATATAATAAAATATTTATTATTAATATTATTATTATAATAATACAAATTATAATAATTGATTATTATGTTATTGATTAATAATAAAATTATTTATTAATTATAGTAATACAATTATAGTATATATTATTAATCTTATTTATTATAATAATATAAGATTATTATTATTAATATTATTATTATTATATGAGTAATAATAATAAAAGTTTCTTATTAATAAAAAGTTATTCTTAATAAATTATTATTAGTAATAATTAATATAATAAATTATAAATTATTAGTATTATAGTATTATATAATAATTAAATATAGATATTATTATATTATATAATAATAAAATTATAGTTATTATTTTACACTAATAATAAAATTAATATTATTATTAATAATAATAATATAAAATTTTATTTCGTATTATTATTATAATCTCAATAAAATTTATTATTCTTGATTATTAAATAATAAAACATTTATTATTATATGATTATTATATTATAAAAATAATACTAATAATTATTATTATATTATAATAATAATAAAATTATTATTATTAGTATAATAATAATAAAATTATTATTATTATTATATTATTATAATAATAATAAAATTATATTATTTATTATATTTATAAATAATAAAATAATTATTATACTAATCATAAAATTATTATTCTTATTATAATAATAGAAAAGATATTATTTATTATAATAATATAAGAAATATTTGACACGTAAACCCATAAACTGTCAATATATTATACATCATCCACCCCCACCTGGGGCTGGTGATGCTCTTTCCTCGCATCCGTTATAGTTACTACCCCTCGCCCCTCCACGAGTCTCTCGCCCGTGGTTTTTACTTGTGTGAGTGTCTTTTGCACAAATATTCCAACCCATCTTCTGGAATTCTGTGGCTTTAACTTCCTCTACATCTGCCACTCTCTTTGCTCTGCCTTTTCCCTTTAATGCTTTCTATCATCTACTATATTTTTTCTGACTGAAAGAGTGCCGTGTACTAGCAGTCTATTCTCCTGTCTTTGTTTCCAACAAAATCTTCCAAATATTTTTTTCTCCTTTGAGCACCTCCGAATCGGAATGTGTCGGCTGTACGGCAGCGGGGAGACCAGTGAAAACTGAAAAGTGAAAACCGGACACATACGTACCTTAACTACCCATTATGGCCATATGGCCTGGGAATCCAGAAGAAGAAATACAACCGTAAAAACGTACAACGCTCAGCGCCACACCACGGGGCTGGGGGGGGCACCACCCGTCTATCCCCTCCCTCTTCGACGTTTCCCCCGCCCCCCCCCCCTCTCTCTCCTTCCGATTTGATCTCTTTTGTGACACTTAACGTCTTCCCCTTTCCCCTCTCCCTACCCATGCAAACTACTTTGTCTTTTTGCACCTCTTGAGGGATCTCCTCGTGTGGGGTGGTTAAGACATTAATTTAGGGTTGGTTGTTTTTTTTGATGAATGGATGAAATGGCAACAACAAACAACAACAAACAACAACAACAACTCAACAAACAACAACAACAAAAACAAGATGGTAACTGCCATGTGAAACTACTTACTGTCCCAGGAATGAGACGAAATAAACCGTAGGCCCCCAGTGTGCCCATGCACTTAGCACGCGTTAAACCCATTGCGCAACAAAAAAGTTGTCATTTGGTTCAAAAGTCTTACACACACAACACACACACATTCACACACACCACACACACACACACACACCAAAACACACACACACACTCACACACTTCCTGTCTCCTATCAGTCACAGCAAGGCAATCGTTACTATGCGTATTCACACAAAAAATATACTATAAAAAATCGGGATTTGGGTGGCAACGCCTGTGGTGTGATTGCGACGCGCTCCTCCAGGAGAGGAGCAACCCGAAGTCACAGAAGAGACCGCCTCCTCTCTGGGAGCTAGATAGTACCTAATAGCTCCTATACAGCAAAGAATAGAAAACGAACGTAAGTTAACGAAACGAAACTTAGAAATGTCTTGGTGCATGTGAAACCCGCCAGAGGTGTTCAGACCTCCCACCTCCTTCCCATCTATGATCAATCCCACCACAAGCACCTCAAATGCAACCTGCCAATTCCTCGATTCCTTCTCTCTCAACCCCCCCCCCAACCCCACATTCACCACAACACACTCAATCACCATATCACCACCTACCCGAAAGAGGACGGCAAAACACGAGTAATCTCACTGACTTACAACACAGCC
Source organism: Phymorhynchus buccinoides (assembly GCA_017654935.2). Classification (NCBI taxonomy): domain Eukaryota; kingdom Metazoa; phylum Mollusca; class Gastropoda; order Neogastropoda; family Raphitomidae; genus Phymorhynchus; species Phymorhynchus buccinoides. The sequence goes on from JAGGCT020000035.1 coordinate 1,514,902, forward strand.
AACATGTCTACACTCCCATCTAAATATGCAATTATAACGAACACACTAATAACCGATGCAATTTGCAAACCTCCAGATACTGACCCCATGGCTGTGCTCTTCTACCGAATCTCCCCTTAGTTGCACCCTCCTATCTCCCCCCCACCCCAACCCCCATCCTCCACTTTCCTGAGCTTACCACTACAATTCTTCTTCTGCGATTCCCAGGCCATATAGCCCATAATGGGTAAGGTACGTCGTTATGATGTGTTCGGCTTTCAGGTTTTCCACTGGTCTCCCCGCTGCGCACAGCCGGACACATTCCGATTTCGGAGGCGGAGCTCAAGAGGAGAAACATTTGGAAGATTTCTTTGAAAAAAGGCAGGAGAATGGGCCAATAATAAGTCAAAAAGATAGTAGATGATAGAAACGCAAAGGGAAAAAGGCAGAGAGTCAAAGAGAGGTGGCAGATTAGAGGGAAGTTACAAGCACAGAACTTCCAGAAAGTGGAGTGGTGAACTATTTTTTACGAAAGACCCCCGGTATCCCCACGGGGGACACACTACTTCAACTTCCCTTGTCTTGGCATACAGGATCAGACCAATACTCCCGATTGATTACGTTCTTGTCAAATGCCTGGAGTTTGCTTATTTGACTCTTTGACCATTTGACAAGACAAGGTTGAATGTTAGTGCAACTCTTAGCCATTACTCCATATTATACCCTGTTCAATCTCCAATTTGCTTGAGTACGTTATTGTTTCCATCACCTCCCCTTACATAACAAAAAAAAAATAACCCTCTTTCTTTTTTTTCAATTGGTGCAACCCGCCTCTATAGGTCAGCACAGTATATATAATATATTTTTTACAGAACCATACCCGTGCACCTCACACAAAATTGAAGCGATTCTGCCTTCACTGGTTCATGAGATGCAGCTCCGAAATGAAATAATAATAATAATAATAATAATAAATAGTGAAGTTCTATTTATATAGCGCATACCTCTCCTCCACCAAATGTGGAGCTCTATTTGCGCTTAACAACAACAAAATTAAAAAGCAAGAAATTCAACAACAAAAGTCAAATAATCGCTCACACACACATGCTAATAGGCATAATACATACACACACCACCCCCACCCACGCAGGCAGGCACGCACGTACGCACGTGCTACGCACATACACACACACAACTCACTCGCGCACGCACACACGCACACGCACACACGCACACGCACACGCACACACACACACCATTACCATCAACACCACTCACCCCACCAAAGAACACAATACAAAATACAATAAGTTCAATAAAGCATCAACTCACTCTCTCTCTCTCTCTCTCTCTCCTTCTCTCTCTCGTCTCTCCATCCTCTCTCTCTCTCTCTCTCTCGCTGTACTGGCTCAAAGAAGGTAAAGGAGTAGCACGTGGGAAACCATAGCTGTCAATTTGGTCATACCATGGCAGCGTGGAATTCTCCCTGCTCTTACCGACTTTTAAACTATGTGTGGGATTGTTTTCACGGGGGTCAGACTAGCTTTAAGTCCCCATCGTAAGGACTGGACGTTTTCAGTTCGATTTTTAAGTTGAAATAGAAAAGAAAGGGCGAGGCCGGCCGGGATTCGAACCCGTGTCACTCAACACGCAGGGGGTTATACGCATGGGAAATAGGCTGGCGAACGTCTTCTGTTTAACCAATACGGCCCCCTTCCTTTCTTGAATTGAGTTATAAACATTGCACACAGGAGCATCAGATAACAACACATCAAAAGATACAGACAAACCCCTATTTTACGACTCTCTGTTAAGCGACCATTTCTCATTTGAGACCGGATTTGTTGGCATGGATGAATTTGACTATGTAAACGACCTCTCTTAGTCTTAAGCGACTTCCTCTAAAACGTGACTCACGGCCGCCATTTTGTTGGTTTTTATGACCTTTGTTGTCGTCTGCATAGACTTCGAGAAAAAAGGGAAACAACCACGGTCAAGGGCCTGAAAGCGGAGTAGATGTAGTAGTGTGGAATAGTGTTTTAGAAAGTGGGCATTTGGCCCTTTTTTACGCCACTTTCTTTGATTCTTTTTACTTGAGAAAGTTTCACAATGATGCCGCCGAAACCGGTCGTGGTTTTTGTTTGGGGTTGGGTCCCCGGTGCCCCCTGGGTCTGTAATCACGTTGAGATTAGAATGAGAATTAGCATGATGCTAACTGTAGACGCTCTTCCAAGCCTCTATAGGATTTTAAATGAGCGACTTTTGGAAGAGCTTCTCAAGTAATCATGATGCCTAAGTATCATGCGATCCTCCAAAAACGTGAATACAGGCTCCTGGTCTCTTTTCTTGACTATACTTGTTCCCGCGGAATGAGGAGGTTTTTCCTCGCCAAACATCCCTTCTTTCTTTCAACCTCTTTCCGGAGAATGAAATAGTGAGGCCAAAGAGAGGAGATAACGAAAATGAACAAAGGGGTGGAACTCTCTTTCGATATTAACACACTACTCCCCATACATATATTGTCGATCAGAAGCACCCCTTCACCAAAGTTGATCACGATGCCAATCATCTAGCAATGCGTGTTGTCAGAACAAAAGTGAGACAAACAAAGCATCATTATAAAAGAAAGAGTGTGCCAAGTTCGCCTTTAGTTCTCTTTCCGGAGCCCTTTATTAAGCTCCCTTTCTATATCGGGTGTCGAGATCGGGGTAGTTTATGAAGATTTTTGTTTGTGGCTCAAGCCACAAACCTATAATTCACTTTGTCGGGTCGGTCGGTCTGTCGGTCTGTCTGTCAGTCCAAAATTGTCGCACATTCAAAGTGACGGCCTGCATACAAATGTCCCCAACTTGCAAATTTGAGGCTGCTCTTTTAAAATTATGTTTCGTTTTCAATTGTCGCAAACGATTGCCACAAACGATTGCGAATCGGCGCTTGGTTTTGTTGGTTGCCTGCTGTTTCACCTTTTGGCTAAACCTGGGTTGCCTTCCCTACTACTCGCCTCCTCTTTTCCTCCGGTTTTTACAGACCCACAGAGCCGGCTGGATTAAGTACCTTGGTTATTTTATTGATGGGGTCGATATGCATCTGGCCGCAATTTTTAGGACTTACATCCGTATACGATCAGAGGCTGCTCTTTAACCCTTTCACAGCCACAGCCATACTATCAGCCAACAAAAAAATAGTCCCATTACAAAATATATCACCTGGGTCAGCTCCACCCCACACAACATCATCCCCATCGCAGGTATTGGCGGATTCTTATTTCGCATAGATAAACGTCTAATGCCTTACTTCCCAAAACTAAGACAATAGGGGTCTTTGATAATAGCCCCAATTTGATGCCTTTTCTGTGACATAGTCCCTGTGGTGTCTAAAATGCGACTTGTCGTGAAGGGTTCATAAAGTGATGCCTCGTGTACGTGCTGTCCTCCTATCGATCGAGCTGCGTCTTTAATGTGATAGCCTTCGTTTCGTGCTGTCCCTCTATAGATCGAGGCTGCTCTTTAAAGTGTATGCCTCGTTTTCCACAATGTGTATGGATCACCACTGGTCAACCTAAGATTTTTTACCAGCTATAAGAAGGAAAACACGTGAGATACGTGATTTGACAGCCGCTCTGTAGGTCCTTTAAGGTAACCTTCAACAACCGTGTTTGTTTCCCTACTGTTGTCCCATTCACTACTCTCCCTCGGTGATCTTCCGACCCCTTGGCTATACACACATACAGACCAGAAACATAGACGCAGACACAAACACTACCTAGACATATGTACATGCGCACAGAACACCCACACATAGCATCACATAAAAATACGGGAAACATTACGCAGCACACCACCACTAGACAATACATAGCGCCACACACACACATACATACAATAAAAGACAGAAGCTAGAACGCAGACACACCACACACTAGACATATACATGCCACACACCACACATACATCACTAAAAAGCAGAAACATAGACGCAGACGACAACCACACACTAACAATCATGCTCACGCACCACACTACATACACACATACTCATAAAAATACCCACCATCATACAGAAAACACCACACACCACAACATTTACACCACATGTTATCTTGTTATATATATGTATTTGTATATTGTGTATATGTATTTGAGCGTATTAGGGATGTTTGTTTATGAGAGATAGAGAGAAAGAGAGAGAGAGAGAGAGAGAGAGAGAGATAGTGGTTTGTATAACGAGTACTCGGTGTGTGCGTGCATGACCTTATTATGCTTTGTGTTGTTTGGTTTGTGGTTTGGTTTGTGTCTCTGTGTGGGTGGTGGTGGGGGGGTTCAATGTTTTATTTATTTCTTTAACTGTTGTGTTATAGATGTCTTGGTGTACAAAAGCAAACCATTATTGCTTATTAAATGTTTTCCATCTGAATAACAATGTTGACTTTGACTTGACCACATCAACAAAGCGCAATGAATCCAAAGTAAAGGTTTTTACATCACTTTTTAATCTCAAATTACAAATTAAACACGACACAAATAAAAATTGCTAACAAATAAAACAAGGCAGGAACTTGGGACAGTTTATTCCATCATTTACTACGGTTTTCTTTTTTTGTTTGCTTCATACTCGACCATGTTTAATTCGAAAAACATGCATACTTCCTCCTCCCCCCCTAGCTCTTATTTTTTGTACATGCTTCACCTTAATATTAATGTTAAAATAATAATACAGTTAATACATCGCATGAAGAAGAACATTTGAATACTTTTTTTGCCTATCTCTTCTCTCTCTCTCTCTTTTCCTATACCGCAATATTTTATTTTAGATTAATAGCATACTTGTGCTCAGGGGGAAAAAACCTTTCATTTGACAATCGTTTTAACTTCCAGATGTCTGTGATACCTCAGAACAGTCCCTGCCTTTCTAGACTAAAATAATGGTGCAACATTTTCTGACAGTTTGGTGCTCGAAAAAGAATACCTGTTATTTTTTCGGACTAAAAATGTAAAAAAGGCTTTACAGTGAGCTCCCTTATAAGACCTCCCATTATAAGACTTCCTCCCATATAGACCTACTTCTCTGAGACATTGCCTTCTTTTAAGTACGTGGAACCTACCCTTATGACTCCCATTATAAGACTCCCTCCCAGATAGACCTACTTCTCTGACACATTGCCCTTCTTGTAAGTACAGTGGACTCCCTTTAAGACCTCCTTATAAGCACTCCCTCCCCCTATAGTACCTACTTTTCTGAGAAATTTCCTTCTTTGTAAGTGTTAAATTACCTTCATTAAGGACCCCTCCCTTATTAAGGCTCATTTTGGATGTTTTTCAAGGTCTTATAGGGAAATTCCCACTGTACTTTTCCCTCCCACTTGGAGACCCCTGCACTTTATGCATGACTACTAAACTAGTAAGACAATACTAATGACATAATCTGGTGCTCCTTAGTTACAGTCTGAAAATAGGGTAGTATCCAAATTGCTACAATATAAAAAACCTCTCTCAATCATCGTTTAAAAAAAAAGCAGCTTACCCCCAAAAATCATAAATAACAATAGACAAGTCAGGTACTAAAAACTCTATATTTACAAATAAAGGCTAATGAATAGGGGGGTGGGGGGGGGTGGGGAATTCTAGGACCAAGACTTATTTGATTACACACAGGCTTAGGGTTAAATTCTACATTGCCTTCACAGATTAACTCATCACTCATTCTCATCGCACTATATTCTGAATTATTACAAAACAAAACCTCCACAATCACTCCATGGCCATACACAATAAACCAAAGCATGAGG
>JAGGCT020000035.1:1521165-1563835 GCA_017654935.2 Phymorhynchus buccinoides
TGTCTCAGAGAAGTAGGTCTTATATGGGAGGGAGGCCTTATAATGTGAGGTCTTATAAGGGAGGGGTCTTTTTTGGGGAGGTCTTATAAGGGAGGGTCCCACTGTATTATTCACGGATTGCGCGTGGGATTTCTGCATCTACTGTGTACGACGGCCGTAATGAGAGCTGCGTGATGATTGTTTGCTGCAGCAATGAGCGTTTTACGGGTGACTCTTTCTCCCCCCATCCCCTGTGGATACCAGTGGGTCTTTCATATCATACAAATAGTTCCCCACTTCTGGAAGTTCTGTTGCTTGTAACTTCCTCTAATCAAAGCTCACTCTCTTTGACTCTGCCTTTTTTCCTCTTTGTTACTGTCATTTACTATCTTTAACCGTTCCCATTCTCCTGCAAAGTTTTTTTCAAAAAATTCTTCAAAGATTTTCTCCAGCCGAAGACGTGCTGGCCAACTAACTATTTCTTAGTTAGGCGCATAACTGCAGCATGATGCATCTGCTGCTCAATAAATTGACAAGGAACTGTCTGAGCGATTGACGAAGAATGAGGAGGAGGAGTCTTTCTTTCAGAATGACTTGACTCTCAAAGTGGTCGGCTCGAAAATGGGCTCATAACCTGCTATCCCACGCCCCCGTGGCCGTGAGAGGTGGGATGTGCCCTGGAAGGGGAAAATAATTCCTTCCAGCCTCGCTTTTCCAGGATAGCAATAGCTGTTTGCCTCTGTGATGCCCTCCGGTGATGGTGGACACCACTGACTAGTCTCGTAGGGGCCTTGGCCAAGGCTGCGTCAGACCAATTGACATAGGCTAGAAAAGCCAAGTCTACATCAAAAGGCTACATCCCAAGGCTACAGCAAAATGTCGTTATGTATCCATAGTTTATGCGGGGATTGTCCTCTAGCCATGACCAGCTCCTAGCATAACAATACTCAGTCCCTCCGAAATCCTCTGAGTCAGAGTGTGGCTGCCATGTTGCGGGGATTCGAAACGGTCACCACACGTAATGTTCTCATCCCTAGCTGGTGTCTTTGTACTGTAATGTTTCAAGTGCTTCGGCTGTTGGATGATCCCTGAGTCCTTTTAGCCAGGGTATGACAACAACAACACCTGACTAATCCACACAATTTGTTGTATGAGATAGAAATCTCCATGTTTTAATCTCGTAGTGTGTCAACAATCACACACTACACGCCACAGCGCACACACACCACACACACACACAACACCACCCACACACACACAGTTCACACACATGCCAACACCACAGCACACACACAACACACACACACACACACACCACACCCACACACACATTTCTTCGTAGCTTCAACTGTTCCTTGCTTTATCTTGGGAGGGCAAAGGTTGAGAGAGTAGTGTTGAAAAAGAATCGTTGAAAGTGTACATTGTGTAAGCTATGACGTGTCGCCTCGTTTAACAAGACAACAAGAGCCAAACGAACATTGTACACACTTATATTAATAATAATAATCATTTAATTTCTATGGCGTTAATAAACATCATGCTGAAAGCCAGCTCTAAGCTCTTAAAACAGCTTGATGAATCAATAAAATATCACTATTTTCAGAAGTCGGCATTAACACTTTGACTCCACCACATTTCAGCCAAAAATGTCAAATGAAATTAAATTTACTGGGCTAGGGAACAAAATCCATATTGCAGTATTGGATTCTTCTGTGACAGATAAAATAAGGTCTATCCTTACTTCCCAAGACTGGAGCAATGGGACTTTGGGATATTGACCCCAATTTGATGCCTTTTGTGACCTAGGAGTTAAATTACTGTGGTGCTAAAATGCGACTATTGGCGGTTGAAGGGTTGAACATGTCCATTACACCACTATAAAACAAAAATCACATTTTCAAAAGACAAATAAGAGAAATAGACAGACAGACAGAGAAAGAGGGAGAGAGAGCGAGAAGGAGAAAGACGGCATACAGACCAACGAAGAACAGAGACAAGCGGACAGATTGGACAGTGACATCAAGCATTGACTTATTAGAGAGAGAGAGGGGACGGACACAGAGACAGCAGACCGAAAAGGCAGCAAACAATAAGCATGAATCAATAAAAAATCCTAAGGGTAATCAAACTCGCTGGTACACCGTTAACTCATTCGCATCGCAACGATTTTGAATTATTAAAAAAACTCACAACCTCCAGCATACACACAAACAAAACATACGTAAACAAAAGGAGAAATGAATGGGGGCTTTTTCCTCAGGTTTAGACATAGGAAGTGGTAGAAGTCAGACTATTTTATATAGAGACTGTATATACACAAGCTCTTCACCGATTGGTTTCCCTACAACAAACCCTACAAAGTCAAAGTCAGAAGGGGTCTAAGGGGAACGAATCAGTTGTAGAAAGTGACCAGGTATAGTATGCAACCCAGATTTACTTCCCGTGAAGCAAATGCATCAAATTGACAAGCTATCTATTAATTCCTGACATATGTATTGAATGAGTTGCGACATCATTCACACCAAAGAAGCCTACAGACAGACAGAACTTATACAAAAAAAAAAACCCCAACACATGCAGGTGCCCATGAATTGCTTGTCCTGTTTTCATCAATGCATAGACTGGAAGAATTCTCTCATATACGTTTTGAATTGTTCGGGAAATTGATTAAGCTTATGGTAACGTTTTTGCTTTGTGTGTTTGTATGTTGGAATCCCATGATGATGAACCGTGCCTATGTTGACAGTCCTGCCTGGCGTGGCGGTGTCCAACGCTGCTGTTACATGCGGAAGACACCGTCACCATGCCTTAGGCCTCATCACTTAGGTCAGAGTCTACCTCTAATCGTTTGTCAGCGAGGTTCCTCCTTTCCAGGGACCATCTGTGTGACCAGCCTTCCTGCCAGTTTTAGGCTTCGCCTTCAGCTGCACCTTCAAGACTGCCACAATAACTGTCCTATTCAAACGCTCTAAACCCCCCCCCAGCCCCCACCCCCCTCCTCCTTACCCCACTCTGTCCCTATCCTGTAATCCAGAGCATGAAACTCTAGTAAGTGTGTAAAATGTGTACATGTGTGTTCTATTCTTTAACGTCTGTCCACGATTCTCTGAGGTGATATTTAGACAGATGTAGATTGTAAATTTAATTTGTAAATGTGGTTTGTGTATGGTGTGTTTTTGTTTCAAATACGTTCATTTATAATTTCTGTGTGTGTCTGCACAACTGTCGTGCTCGTGGCACATCAGAAGTTAAATAAAAGTTAGAGAGAAGCGCCCAATGTGTGTGTCTTTTGTGTTAGCTGAAGGTGTGCGTGTGCGCGTGTGTGCCGTGCGTGCCGTGTCTGTGTGTGTGGTGGTGTGGGGTCTGTTTGTGTGGGTGTGTGTTGTCATTAGTGTTGTAAAAAATAGAATTGTTGTAATTTTAAGCAATGTCCCCGTTCATGTAAGATATATTATTTTTGTGAAGCGCCTAGAGCCCCCACGGGAGATTTCAAGCGCTATAGAAATTTATTATTATCATTATTATGATTATTATTATTACTATACCATTTAAAAATGCAGGACTATAGCCTGCTACTTTTTTCCTTAACTCTTTGGTAAGCACAGGTGGTGGGGTTGTGGTCGGCTTAATATACTGATTGCGGCTTGTATGGGATTCTTTCACTTTGCTGTGATATCACTGTTATGGAGTCTGTCTTATACACAGCCACATTTTCGACGCCTGTTCTTAGATGGCTTCCTTGCAGCTGTTAACTCAAAACTGGTTTTGACACTTAAATAGATTCAAAATGACTCATGTTTTGTCAAGTTTCAGATCATTACTAGTACTCATGTTGTACTGGTACTAGCATGATTGATGTTTGTGTTGCCTTTCTTCAAGCACATAGGTATGGTGCAACATCTACTGCTTTCATTTATTTAAACTTTGTCAAACTTATTTTGTTTACATAATTTTCTCTGCAGCTTATTTTTGTGCTGTGCGGCTTATAGGTGAATAATAACCCTAATGTTATGGTAATTTAAGAGGATTCGGGCTTATATACAGGTGCGTCTTATAGTCCAGTGTTTACGGTATGTATTCAGAGGGTCTATACAAATTTTGGCCTCAGGCCTCCGGAAATGAATATTTTAAGTATTCATCATCACATTTTCGTTTAGAGTTTGTGTTATTTTTGGCCTCACTCGAGTGTCAACAAGTTGAGTCTATGTTCTCAGATGGCACTAGAAAACATATCGGTTTTCCGGGTGTCTGTGTGGATGCCTGTGTGTCTGTGGTAAATTTAACGGTTGGCTTTTTCTCAGGAGATCTACGAGGCGCTCAATGCTCAAACTTTGCACACATATAGATCACGGCTTTTTCGGTGAGTATTTTCGGAAGGTTTTTTTCAAGCCAACTTTAGTTTACTATAAGTTACTTTTCATAAATAACAGTCAAGACTATGTTGTAGTATGTGCGTGACTTAGTTTTATTCAGTTAAAATTGCTAGGTTTTCACTCATGGGCAATTTTATTTATGTTTGCGATATTAAGTGTATTATTTAAGAACATTTTTCTACTAAATATTTGTCATGATGCTGCTCAACAAAAATAGTTTTTTTTTACCGTTAATCTGATGAAAGGAAATATATTTGAAATACTATGTAGACTAAGAACATACAGCGCGAAATATTTATTAAAGAAATGCAAGGCAACATGGTACAAAACATTGCGTCTGTTTGTTGTCAGTTGTTTCAGTCAGTGGTGTCGGGCGGTCAGAAGGACCAGCCTAAGGTGACGCTCCACGTCTTCCCTGCTGACAAGGGCTACGGCCACAACGGCATCAGTCAGGCCCCTGATCTAGGATCACTGATCAGGTCGGTACATCACACCCACACCCACAAACCGGTGGACCACACACCTCCTTGCCTCCCCTCTTCCCCTCTATCCTACGTTTTGCACACACACACATACACAGTGATGTCCCGAGCCCCGGTCATAGGACATTGACCTAATAAAATTAAAAATGTCCTATTGTGTTCTCCACTGTCAGGACAAATGTCTGATTAAATATTTAAGCACTGGCACGCTTTGTTCTTATTGATTTCTGCAAGAGCCAGGACACTGTCCTATTGATTTCTCTTGTCTCAGGAACAGTTTGTCCTAAAAATCACTTTTCGATCGTCGGTACATCACTGCATACACTCATGTGCGCATACAGATGCACGCAAGGGTGCATGCAATGGCATTTATACACTCAAAGCACACACTCTATCCTGTCCTTTGTTTTTCTTCTCTCTATTTTTGGGGGCAACACACTCAACACAATTGCACATGCATGCATGGGTACGTGCAAACACAAAAGAAACAAAGGTGAAAACACACACACACACACTCTAGAACAAACTGGATTTATCTGAAGTGCAGGGAAGTTTAAGGCCCGGTTACCCTTTGCCACAACGCCATGGATTGTCTGGAATGCTGAAACGCGAAAATCTATTCATTAACCCCTTCACTGCCACAGAAAAAAACAATTGATAAATTATCGATTTTCTTATTATACACTTTAAAAGAGACAATGTTAGACTCAAACTGAGAAAATGGTCTTTTCTAACTTGTCTAATCCTTGTCTAAGCTGTCATTCCAGGACTATGACATGATCAGTGACATCGCACAGCCCCTAGTAGACACAGGGCAGGCGCGGGGAAGGGGTTTAAGCATACCAAGCACAGTTCTCTGAAAGTGTGTACCAGTCAAGACCTCAAGTGCATATGTTATCCATTTTTCAAAGTCCAAAATTGGGGCAATGGGTGGATGCCTCGTGCCTCCATACGGGGAGCTGGATGACCCAGAGCCCCCTACGGGACCACGAGTCTCTCCCCATGGGGATACTGGGGGGTCTTTCGTAAAAATAGTGTCCCCAAGGGACCTTCTGGAAGTTCTGTGCTTGTAACTACCTCTAATCTGCCACTCTGACTCGTTTCATTTGGCACTTTTTACTGTATTATGCTGGGGGTTCTTTCGTACAAAGTTTCCCCTCCTTCTGGAAGTTCTGTGCTTGTAACTCTCTCTGCCACTCTTTTTGACTCTCTGCCTTTTCAGCCTTTGCTTTTCTATCATCTACTATCTTTCTGACATTTTAGGCCTATTCTCCTGCCTTTTTTCAAAAAAAAACTCTTCCAAATACTTTTCTTCCCTTGAGCTCCTCCGAATCGGAATGTGTCGGCTGTACGCAGCGGCGATGACTAGTGAAAACTGACAAAACCTGACACATACTTACTTTACCCATTATGGCTTTTTGGCCCGGGAATGCAGAAGAAGAAGAGGAAAGTCCAAAATGTGTAGAGAAACCGGGTCTGTCAATGTGCAGTTATTCTAGACTGCCACCAACGTATTACGTCACTGACCTGATGACGTCATCAGATGAAGGAGGAATAACCCTGATATGCTGGCTTCCTTGCCTTCTTCTCAACACAATCAAGAGAGTAATATCCCCAGCACCATTTTGCCAGCAGTTGGCTCTATCAGTTGTCTTTTTCATGCTATGATTTGCCCAATTATTTTTTCCTTTAATTTCTCTGACAGTCAAGGGGTTAAGAACAATTTATGTGATTTTTGGACATCGTGGGTTTTTTTTCTTCTTTTTTTTTTATTAGTAAACATTACCATTTGGGTTTTTTCCATTTGTTTTTGTGTTGTTTGTCTAGACACTGTTTTGTTAAAGACCCCCCACTTCATGTGTCACATTCCCTCTTATGCTAAAAAGATTTATCATTACCAGCTTATAATTGAGGAAAAACACAGTGAAAACCGTCGATTATTGAACATGACGCGTTGAGTTCTGGCTATAGGGCCTTTACCTTTAATCCATATAATTTCTCTAGAATAGTCTACAAGCTCGCTACCTCGTGCTCTTTTGTACAGTTCTCAATGCGATGTAAAACTGGCATGACAACAGTTTGGTGACCAACGGCTTTGACCTTATGCTACTTCTTTCTTGTAGTGTTTGACATATCAGAGCAATTTCAGTGCCCCACAGGATTCTCTACAGACAAGATATGGCCGACAATAGACTTGACCATATTAGCAACAACACTTTTAGAACAACACAACATCCATCAACACGACCACATTCCATGACAGGAGGAACGATGTGTTTCTGCAGCTGCTATAGAACATTGTGCATTCAGATGTTGAGAGTCACGGGCAGCTTTCTGTAATGTGCATGTTTTCATTAGATGTTTGTGTGAATAGTGTGTGTGAGTGTGGGAATAGTGTGTGTGTGTATGTGTTGTGTGTCAGGGGTGCATGTGGGTGTGCCTGAAGCCTGATTCAGGCAGTTTGATACAGGTTCAGGCAGTGGTCTGCCTCAAGATAGGGATCTTCTATAAGCAGGCATGAAAGAATTCCGCGTTTCTTCGTGAAAATCCGCGAATTGTTTTCAAAACTTCCGCATATAGGGCCGATCTTGCGGTATTCTTTATATCTTCCAAGTCTCTATTTGGCGATTCTCAAACTGGTTAATCGGGAGTTCGCTTTAGCTCACTAACGCTTCAATTGTGCGAAGGAAGGCGAAATGAGTAGCTCTCCCGCGTCAACAAAAGTAGCGATGTTAGCTGAAATTTGTGGAAGGATATTTGGTGCCGACCAATTTTTGGAATAGATTCTCCCCCACTCCTCGCTGAACAAACTTTGACGTGAGGTAGGTGAAAGTGTGTTTGGAAAATAGTGAACGTGTGTGCCCCCCCCCTCCCCCCGTCCACAAACATCCTGATGTTAGCGAAACTCCGGGTGAGGATTTTTCCTCTGCATAAAAAAAATCTTCATAGTTTGATGCGTGAAAATTTTTGTGGCTTGAAAAAATAATAATTTGGGAACGCTCAACGAAACTTCTCACTTAGTGAAAATCCCGTGTGGAAGGATTTCCGCCGAAAAAATCTCCTCTTTTTTTATCTTCATTCCACTTTCATGCCTGAATAGGACCCATATCTTGAATGATCGTTATTGCAGGGACTGTGATAGGAATTTCAGGCAAAAGCTTTGGTCACCGACCCGATGCACCCATGGTGTTTGGTGTGTGTGGACAGATTCATAAGGCAGGTGAACCTGACATTTATTGTGAATGACATAAAAGCAAGTTAGCTTGTAAGGAAAGGTTCTTGTGTGTGAAAGAGAATGGATGGCCGTGTGCATTATGTTGCCATCAATGAATGATGTGTGTGTAATTGTGCGTGCGTCCATGGCCACAAGTATGCAAATTTATGAAACTTTTGTTCATGGACCTGTTTTGAATTCTCATGTACCCCTATTTTTTTTTAAGATGCAAATTAGATCAGCTGAATCTTATTTTTCTAAAGTACTGCGCCCTTTCCTCCGCTGTGTGTGTGTGTGTGGTGTGTTTAGTGCATGCGTGTGTCTGTGTTTTAGGGTGCGGGCGTGCACGCACGCGGCCTTGCTTGTGTATATATATTTTTGGTCGTTTATTTATATTGGCTTGCTGGTTTATCATTTATTATTGTAACGCTTAGGTTTTTTTTTTAAGATTAGGCGCTATAATGCTAATTATTATATTATATATATCCTGAGTAGTAAAAAAAAAAAGTCCTTAAAATATGGCTCTCAGGGAATGACCCTAACATTTGAGCCCTATATGCCCAGCCTGGGTGGGGTTTAACAGATCCGTGTTGTTGTTGTTGGCGTTCCCTGGCTAAAGACTCCAGGGATCAACCCAACGCGAAGCTTGCATTGGCCGTACATCTTCAACAGCTGATATAATGCACAGAGCTTTCAGATTGTCAGCGGGCCCGGGTCATTGACCCCTATTGATGGTGGTTTGACCCCTCATTTTAGTGAGCCAGGGTTCATCTGACCCACGAAGTTTGCATGAAATTTACTGTAATACTAACCGTGAGACATTACTGGCCCATTATGTTGGAAATTGACCCCTCAGTTTGCAGCCAGGGGTCATGTAGACCTCACCGAAGTTTTGCAATGAAGTTTAGCTGAATACTAAGTGACACATTACTGGCTCCATTATTGTTGGAAAATTGACCCTCATTTTATGCAGCCAGGGGTCATCTGACCCCGAGTTTTTGCAATGAAATTTAGCTGTAATTATTGAAACCCTCCATGTGCAAAGCCAGGGTCATCTGACCCACGAAGTTTGAAACGATCTGAAGCTCTGTGTGCCCATTCTTTTAGTACCTTTACCGCCGATGAAGTTGTGTATGGTGTTTTTGTGCTCGTTGTTAAAAAATCAAAATTGTATATTATATTTTATGAAATTTTACCATATTTGTGACTATTTGGGGTACTGTGACTAAGAATATCAACTTTTGGTATCCTTCTTCGCCTCAGACAGTATTCCTGTCGATTATGGTGCATATGAGTCATGCTGCCGTTATGCTCTTAACTAAAAATAGTAGGCCCACAGCACGTCCAACTTATCGGATGGAGGAAGTCTTTTTTGAAAGTGGGTATCGTGAAAGAAGCAGAGAATGGACCGGTAAGTGCAGAAAGACATTAGATACAGTAAGCAAGGTGAAAAGGCGAGTCAAAGAGAGTGACGATTAGATGAAGTTAACAGCACAGGGAACTTCCATAAAGTTGAGAAGCTATTTATACAGAAAGACCGCCCGGTATTCCCACAGGGGGTTTTGGTATACATCTGGTACTGTCCATTTATGCACAGGGATATTTAGCCATCCTGTTTATTTATCGTTTTTTTTATATTGTCAGTGATATCATTTGTTTGCAAAAAATGTTGATAGATTCTTATGTGTATATACTATTTTACTGACTATAAGGCACACACGATTAAAAATGCGCACCCCCCAAATTTCACTACAAATTCTTATTTTGTTACTTTACTTTCTTACTATATTATCAGTCACATATATAAGCCCAGGGAGTCATTCATAGCGGGCTACGTTGATTACGTCAGACGTTTGACGCGACGTCTGAACTATCCAAGAAGTGTAGTCGCGATTCACAGGTCAGATGTCGGCTTTTAACTTCATACGTTTCGGAACTACTTCGGAATTCCGCGATAATGGCTGACGATGCCGCGGAGGAGCAACCGTGGCGCGAGACTCGATGGCAGAGACTTGCCTAGGCCCCCTAGCCTATGTGTTGGGCTAGAGCGTGTGTTTGTGTTGGGAAAGGAATGTATTTCCCCTTGTAGTAGTTTTGCCCTAGGCCTAGCAGTAGGCTTATAAGATATAGTTAGTATTGTTTTCCCACACTCTCTGTCTGATCAGTTTCAAGCGTCAAATTTAGGATGTTGGTTTAAGCTAAATATTAAATAACGACTTTGGGAGTGTGTTTTGAGTGATAATAGACTATAGTGAACTGAATTATGTCGAGCCTAACCGAAGAAAAAGTTCAAACTGACCTCTCTCTCTCACACCATGCGGCGCTGCACACTACGCCCGCACACGCACATGCACCACGCTCCACTAACACCCACACTACACAGAGCCCACACAGCTAACCCTCGAGACATGCGAGTCCACCATGAAGCAATCTCATTGTGGTCCCGCAGTAAGCATCGATTTTTTTCTAATCGGCAGATATGGACTTATCATGCCACATACAACCCATTTTAGCAATAAACCAAATAATCGCTGCCTTTGCATCTCCCAATCTCGCCTACGTCACTGCCGAGTTTCGCTTGAGCTAAATTTCGCCCTTTAAAGTTCGCGCGTACGCCGAAGGTGTTGAGGTTAGTCAGGGTCCCCATGAATTGCAACTTTTCCCTGGAAAGTGCACGTTTCCGCGTACGTTAGACATACGCGCGTACGTACGCCCCATGAATTACTCTCCCCAGGGGTCGCAGTCTGGGGGGAAAGGTATCGCCTTAATATAGTCCGTAAAATACGGTACTGGTGTTAGTGAATAGTACATGTGTTTACGTTTGTCTGTCCTTGCAAGTTATGTGAATAAATCCAATGATATATTTATAAGTACTAAATATGATAGCAGACATGCCCTCCTCCCCCATCTGAATTTTGTTATTGCATTTGAACAAAGTCCAACAAAGTAAACAATGATGACGAAGCAGATGTTAGTGTTTTATTTTGTGCCATGATGCCTGCTAAAATCCACATTTACTCAGCCACCCAGTAAGTTATCAGTTACAGTATAGCCACGTCATGATTAACCAACAACAACAAGAATCGTTTGTCAACAAGCTTTACACAACTTAGAAAGTCATTGTTTTACTTTTGTATTTATTTCCCTAGGTATGTTTCGCCGTTCATCAACTGTCTCTTCATTCCTGTCTGTGTCTCTACTGTTGGTCGATGGTTGACCAACGCTTCTATTATTAAAAGCCGGAAATTCCCAAAGTTTCACCGAAAGCTTGTTTTGTTTTTTATTTCAAATATGAGACATAATGGTCACCTAGGACGCGGATTTTTACCGCCAGGGGCACTCAAACCGTAGGGCTTATCACGTGATATTCTTAGTTGGGCGTAGTGGATAGGATGAGAGCTGGTGGGATTCATCTCCCTCTCTCTCTCCTCTCAATACGCCCCTAGAATATCGTGTGAACGCCTGTATTGGTTTTGATTGCCCCTTGCGGTCAAATCCGCGTCCTAGGTTGACCATTATGTGACAACCTCTCAATTTTCCTATAAACCGCACCATACCACACATGCACACAACATGCACATGCTCACACATACACACATCACACATGCACCAACACACATGCACACACACAAACACGCATGCACACCCACATGCAACACACACAAACCAAATTTTTGTGCCACAGACACTTACAGTGTATTTGTTCGAACAAATAGGACGGAAAACTCCTATGTTCTCTCGTCTACAAGTGTAATGTGTCGGCGGCAAGCGCGAGTGCCGCTTTGGGGCGAACTTGTTAGTGATGTGACAATCACCACCACAGATTTTTTAAAAAAGATGCGTTGGTACTTCATAGAAGGGAGGTATATCTTTGAGGTAGGCTACTCCTTCCCTAAACAAATATGGGGTAGTGTCCTTTTTATCGTGTTACCATGGATTTGCGCGCAACTCAAACCCCCAAAGACCTTAGCCTACTCACCCGCTCCCCCAAAACTAACAAAACCAAAACAAAGCCGGGAACAAAAAAAAACTCTGCCTACCTTACCTAGCAGGCTCAGCTAGCTACCCTAGATGAGGGGCAGGGAGGTGAAAATGGGAGTGGGGGATGTCCTGTGTAAGCTTGGTATCGCCCACTCCTCACACCCCACCTTACAATCTCCGCGACCTCCTTTACCCCTCCCCTAACAGCCCCTCTACCCCACCACCGCAAAAAGAAGAAAGGCTACCCACCTCCTTCCATCCACCCCAACCATCCTACCCCCCCTCACTTACCGTTTAATTTTTTCCAGTGTGCACAAAATAATATGGGCAATACTCCATTAAGCTACAGACATCTCGCATTTAATATAGTATGGGAAGACGGGGTAAAGGCGCATGGGCCGGTTAAGATCCACCCCAATTATCTCGTGAAAATAAAGAACTTTCATCAAATTTCCCATGAGTACGAATGCTAGACATTAACGCTCGTCTCATGGGCAAAATGAGACTGAAATTTGCTTCATTTCATGAGATACTTGGGGTGGCGTTCTTGCCCGCCCTGCGCTTTTACCTTTTCTTCCCCTATCTCACATCATAAAGCTTAAAACAAATAGCACGTACCATTTCACAAAATTTAAAAACTCAACAAATCTACGTTGTTGTTTGTTGCGTACCGTGGCGTACATCCTCAGGGATCATCCAGCAGTGTAAGCACTTTGAAACATGTGTGAGTACTAAGCTGCAGTCAGCCAGGGATGAGAACATTACGTGTGTGTGACCGTTTTTTGACTTACCCCGCCACATGACAGCCACACTCCGACTTCGGAGGAACGTCTACTTGAAAGCATGCGACAGAATCACAATATGGTCACAACATTCAATGAACGTCCAACAACTGATCAAGACAGTAAATGTAATCCCTTGCAAGTTTTTTAAAGGGGCACCCTGACGGATATGAGGTTTTAGAAAGGAATACGTTGAGATCACCAGAAAGACAACCTTTTCAAAGATCGGAACACTCACTACTTTGCTCTGGTTTCCTATAAATCAAACTGTCTAATCGGCGGTTCCTCCTTGGCGAAGGTGCCGGAGAGAGAAGCCATTTTGGATGGGGTGGGTGGGTGGGCGTGTGGGCCCCAAACCATTGTGGTTTACAGCTTTATCTTTTTTGTAGTGCAGTAAAAAAAAACTGGAGCTATTTCCTTTGTTGTTGAGCGAAACATTTTTTCTCTAGATAAACTGCTATCAGACGATTTTTTTAGATAAACTGCATAAAAAAGTTTTTTAAAGATAAATAAAAAGGCTTGTGTTGAGAAACAAATCGTGCAAACTTCACTTTTGGTCTGTGCTCTCATTTTATGATAAAGAGACGACACACGCCTTCTCTTTCAGTGAATGAAGTTGACTTCCAGCCACCTCCGCCAAGGATACATCGCCGTGATTGTGACGGTTTGATTTATAGGAAACCAGATTCGAGCAAAGTGAGTGTTGCGATCTCTGTAAAGGGTGTTTTCCCTGGTGATCTCGACGTGTTTCTTGCAGAAAACTCATACGTCAGGGTGCCCCTTTAAGCAGGACAAGACAGCCAGCTGAACTCAACAACATTTTGTAAGTGGCCTGCATCCCAGTGACAATCCCTATGCGTGTCTAATTATGAGGACAGTACTTTAAAACTTCAGTAAAATCTGTTCATAATTATATCCTAGCCTTTCATAACAAAATGTATTAAAATCTCTGTTACCATTTGCACTGTTAAAGGATACAAATCCCAATAACAAAAATATTCATGAACTACATGACTGTACAACAAACTCTCTCTCTCTCTCTCTGTTCTCTCTCTCTCTCTCTCTCTCTCTCTCAGATCTCTCTCGCTCTCTCTCACAACACTCTCTCATCTCTCCTCTCTCTCTCTCTAAAAAGCTCGTTTCGAGGGCAAGATGTAACCAAGCCCATTGTGCGCTTATTCTTCTCATGAAATAAAGAAATGTCAGTCAAATTTGCCCATGAAACGAACGCTAAACTCTCTAGCGTCTCGTCTCATGGGCTCTCTCTGACAGGAAATCTTTCTCTTTATTTCATGAAATAATCTGGGTCTCACTCTCCTCTACCCGCCCATGCGCTTCTCAACACAACGCAACCCACACATTGTGAAATACAAAATTTAATAATCCAGCTATCATTTTGACTTTTCAGATTTATAAAGAATATTCAATGCATGTAATATTACCAAAAAATTGTTTTTCCAAGATTTGTGTGTGTGGTCTAAACATTAACGATTTCCATGGTAACCCATTTTCAGAAAAATGCCTTTTTTGAAGGTCCAATTAAAGCGCTTTTGCAATTTTGATGTCTTCGCATGCAACTTTTATTTATAGTCGCACGACCATGTCCATACACACACACAGTTGGGGGATAGAGCAGAGAGAGAGAGGGGGGAAGGAAAAACACGCACGCACATGCGTACTTTCACACGCAACACAACGTATGTGCTTAACTTAAAGCCCCTGCCGACGCACCACGGTTAAATCCCTTGGTTTTTTCTGGGTAGCTGTGACCCACATCCAAATTGCCCCAACTTGAAATTGAGGCTGCTCTTAAAATGATGTTTCGTTTTGAATTTTGGGGGCAATTTTTGTATGGAAGTCAATTCTGGTCAAAACAAGATTTCTTACCACTCATAAGAGGGGAAAACCCGTGAAACCCGTGATTTTGACACGTGAATCTGGTGGGTCTTTAAAATAAACAACTATGACAACGCCGATTAACTCCATCTTCTAACTTGCGCTCGCGCATGGCATCCTCCATCATTCTACAAAGTATCGTTGAGAATCCATCTAGTATTTTTGATACCATCCGACTTTCAGACAGGACAGACAGACAGACAGAAACGGGGGTGTAAAAAGAAAATTGCATTAATTTTGTTGACGACAAAAATCGACTAGTAGGGACTAGTTACTATCCTTAGAACATGATCTGAGTGTTGCAAGAACGCCGTACCCCTAGCCACTGCTAGTTGTGTGGGTGGTTGTATTTTCATAAAACAGAAAGAAGCAGACATTGAGATTTAATTGCCAGCCACCCGAAGCCAGCCACACGTCCATTAAAATCGTACCACTGTACGATGCGATATGATCACACGGTCTCAAAGAACAAATGTGATTGGCGAATTCGAGATCACGTGATCGAGTCGCATCGTGCAGTCGTGCGATGTTTAGTGGAAGTGTGGCTGGGGCCCTGAGGGTCGATCGTGAATTAGGGCATTTGCCACGTGTGTTCGCTCTCTCTATACTAATTTTGCCCGTACTCCACGTCCTTCCACGTTCTGCCAGAGTTACGCTGACCTTTCCAATTCAAGTCGGTGAAATTCAAGGTCGCCCTCACCACGTTGCACAAAAAAAAACCTCTAAAACAAACAACACGAAAAACGCCGCTCTACAACTACACACAACGTCAGATCGCAAACGCAAACTGCAAGCCACGCAACTCTACAAACGAAAAGCTACACGCAAGCAAGCACACGCCAACCCACGACACACACCATAACCACACGACACGACAACTACAACAACATCAACGAAAAGAAACCACAAAGCACCATTTAACAAGAATTACCACATTCCACTTCAATAATATTCTCCATTCATTTATTCTCATTTCTCTGTCTGCCATCACCCTCTCATCTCCTCACTCATCCGTCGGCTTCCGCCCCAACTCTCGTCTCCCTCCTCACCAGGTTCCTCTTCAATGCGTTCTCCCCTCAGTCTAATGTTCCCTCCATTTGATTGTTCTCTCTCTCGCCTTTCTCTCTCATTCTTCTCTCTCTCCGCTCCTCTCGCTTCATCATCTCTCCCTCTCTCTCTCCGAAAAAATCTCTCCTCCTCTCTCTCTCTGTCTCTCCGTCCCCTCTCTCCATTCTCTCTCTCTTTTTCTTCTCCCTTCTCTCTCTCTCCCACATTCTCTCTCTCTCTCTCTCCTCCTCTCACTCTCTCTCTCTCCTCACTCTCCCCTCCTCTCTCTCTCTCTCCCTCTCTGAGTAAAATCTTCTCTCTCTCCTCCTTCTCTCTCTCGTCCTCTCTCCTCTCTCTCCTCCCTCTCCCCTCATCCTCTCTCCCTCTGCTGTCATTCCTCTCCCCGATCTCTCCTCTCTCTCTCTCGAAAGAAAAAGGTCTTCCTCTCGTCCTATCTTCGTCCAATTCTCTCTCCCTCTCTCTCCTCTCTCTCTCTGTTTCTCTCTCTATCTCTCTATCTCTCTCCTCCTCCTTCTCCTCTCTCTCTTCTCTCTCCTCTCTCTCCTCCTAATCTCCTCTCATCTCGGTCTCTCTCTCCGTCCCTCCTTCCCCCTCCCCCTCCTCTTCGCCTCGTCTCATCTCTCTCCTCCTCTTCTTTCTCTCTCTCTCCTCTCTTCTCCCTCTCTCCCCACCCCCCCCCCCCCCCGCCTCTCTCTCTCTTCCTCTCCTCTCCTCTCTCATCGCTCTCCTCTCCTCCTCCTCTCTCTCTCTCTATCTCTCTCTCTCTCTCTCCTCTCTCATCTCTCTCTGGTCTCTCTCTCTCTCGTCTCTCTCCTGGGTCTCTCTCTCTCTCTCTACGTCAATAGAGTTGTTTTCAAATGCTTATATTTATTAGGGTAGGCTAATGGCTTAGGTATTTGGAATTGGTTTTGTGTTTTTGGGGTCATGTTGAGTTATTTTTTTCGAAAGTTGCCTTCTCGTCGAAAATTACTTTTTTTTTTTTTCCTTTTCATATTTCTGATGACAGGATGAAAAAACAGCGCTGTCAAACTCACTGAGCCTTTTTCCTTCATAAAGATCATTTGGCTTGACTTGACTTGACGTTGGACACACATACACACACACTCATTCACACACATTCACACTCACACACACTCACTCACTCTACTCACTCTTTCGATGTAGTGTAGGAAAAAAGAAAGGCAGGTCCGCCATTTCGTTTTTTATTGCTAATAACTGTTTTGCCAAAAAATCGTCTTTCAGCGTGCTGATAGACACATGCTATCCTACTGTAAAATGTACATGTTCACGAGAAAGAAAAAGGTCCTGAGCTCTACACCTTGAACAAGTATGATTGAGACGTAACACCGAATTCATAACCGATGTGGACTGCGGGAGAAGCTCAGTGTTAATATAATTTTTTTTTCTCTGGGGGGGTATTTTTTGTTGGTAAAGTTTAACATTGTGACCCTTCTCCAGGAGCGTCCCACTACTTTATAGTTAAAAGATGCGTGCTATGCCTGATTCCATGTCGAAGTAGGACGTTACCACGAACTTAATCGCTGATAAACAGCCCTAAGCACGAAGATGAACGGAACCCCCCCGCATCACCCATCGAGGAACAACGATTGGGGTATGTTTATGAGGCCTCCTCTCGGCGGCGGGCCCTTGTTAACGTACATTTACACGTTAAAAAAACGGACAACGCCCTTCTCGATGAATTTTTGACTTGTGATAGTGTTTCGTGTGTTGCGTCTTCTCCCATTACAACTACAACTAATCAAAACAGTAAAATCTTGAGAGACATAACTTTATTCAATTCATTGAAAACCTTTTACATTTTGGTTTTCACAAGATTTGGGTTTCTCGTCAAAAGATTTTTTGAATTGTTAATGTTAATGTGCATTTTATGTCAGTGAGGCAGGTAGGGCCTAGGATTATTCCACATCTGAGGGACAAAAAACGCGGTTAGTAAACAAAAATCTTGTTTGCGGGTTTTTAAAGACCTGTTTCAGCAAGACAACTTAAGGCTCCAGTCACCTATTGTTCATGCTTTAAAATCTGTTGTAACTTTTTTTTTTTTTAATATTTTTATAGAAAAAAGAATTGAATTAACAAAATCAGATTATGTACATATTTTTATAATACCGAAATAAATCCCCTCTATAAAAAAAGCACTCTTTCTTCTTTCCTTCCTGGGTTTTCGAATGATAGTAATTTAGGAAAGTCTAAAAAAACGTATCTAAACGTTGACTTCCCCCTCGATCCTGGCCCCCTCGATCGTAAGACATATTTTCCACACAGGCGCCCTTTGAAAAACCTTAATTTCGTGGCTCGTTTGTGCAAATGCGCTTTTATCGACGATGATGTGTTGTAGGGGAGAACGAATCGGGGAGAACGGGGCAAAGGCTCCGCGCCCGCCATTCCGTTGTTTATTGCTAATGAATTTTTGCTAATTGCTTTGCTCTAGCGGGCGATTTAGAGCATGTGATAGCCACATGCTATCCTACTGTAAGTGTAAGTGTGGATGTGCTGTAGGCACCAATTTCAGAAAAGCAAGCAGATTCGCTAAAATTATGATTTTGCGTAACAAATGACATCCAGTATCACTTAATTTAACTCATTTCGGATTTGCGAGTTTGTGTAGCAAACCCATGACAGAAGACACATGATTGGTTTAGGCAAAGATGCTTAGGTAATGACCCCATTGTGTGATTGTGGGTTTTAATTTTTTCTTCACTTCCCGTCTAGGGCAAAAGCATGAGAGGTGTGGGGGGGGTGGGGGGGGGGGGGGGGGGGGGGGGGGGGGGGGGGGGGGGGGGGGGGGGGGGGGGGGGGGGGTGGGGGGACCTACCTTTTTTCCCCTCCCCCCCTTCCACCCCTCCCTTCCACCCCCCCCCCATGCCTAGTAGGCCAAACTTACCTTACCGACAGTGGTGTGCTCTCCCCCGCCTGACGACGACCCAGCATAGGCTACAGTCACCTAAAATACCTAACCTCCACACGGGTTGGTGCACTTTCAAGAAGCATGGGCATGTTCAAAAAGCCAAGTGCAGCTTTCTGATAGTATCGTGCTATCAGTTCCATGACGACGAACAAACAGAGGCTCAAATAACCTTACACATCTAACCTCCTCCCGGGGTATTTTGGTGTTACAAAATGGAGCTGTTTAGAAGGCTAACTTCAGTTTTTGGGGCTTTTGATGCCATTTTAATAAACGGAACAGCTTGAAACGTTTAGAGGGGGCGGGGACCTACTCCTGCCCCCGTTCTTTGCTTCGTACCCTAAAACGACAACGCGGAACGGGTTGCAAAAATTCTTCCAAAGCTTCTAGTGGTAATGGTCTGTTTTTTTTAATCTGACGATTATATATTTTTGTATCCAATCACCTACCCCACTTTTGGTCCACCCGGGGTACCGGCTTTCGTCCCCATGAAGGTGGCAACCCTGCAAACATAACCCCCCCCCCGCTGCCCCCCGCCCGACGCCACCCTCCCACGACCCAGCCTCGGGTGTAATCACCGACCCCCCCCCCCCACCCCCCGGTTCATCAACCAAAACACCGCCTTGAGGATGTTCAGACGGCCAAGGGCAGCTTTGTGGCAGTGGTGTGCTCTCAGGAGCCTGACGACGACCAAGCAGAGGCTCCAGTCACCTACCACAGCTTCTCCCCAGGAGAGGGGGGGTTTATGTCAAGATGTACCCTTTAAGGAGCTGACCCACCTGTTTGTGTGTGTGTGTGGTGTGTGTGTTTTGTTTGTGCAATCATGCACAATGTTGTGTTTGTGTGTGGTGTGTGTGCTGCGTGCTGCGTGCGTGCGGTGTTTTTAACATGAGAAAATAACCGTAAATTTGTAATTTCTAGCGGCCCATTGGTTTTAGTCTGATGACATTATTGCCTGATCATGGAAGCTGTCTGCAATCTGAATGTTTTCCTAGCCCCATTTCGTTAACAAAAAAACCCACCCACACCATTCACCTGCCAAGACAAAACAAAAACAAAATATATGATTGTAATCAAGAGCTTGTAATATCTGTTAAGTGATAAATTGCTTTAATACTTGACAGAGACAACTGATTTTCAATATTAATCTTGACATTGAATGAAAATAAGTACTAGGTAATAGAAGCTGAAGACTTACTGTGATTTAACACAGACCAAGGAAAACAGTCAGTTTCAAAGAAAAGCATCACATTTATGGATCCAGACTTTGTAATAAAAAAAAAGTGTCCATCCCCGTGGGGGTACCGGGGTGGGTGGGTCTTTCGTAAAAAATAATAGTTCCCACCACCTTCTGGAAAGTTCTGTGCTTTGTAACTTCCTCTATTCTGTCACTCCTTTTTGACTCTGCCTTTTCTCTTTTGCTGACTGTCATCTACTGTCTTTCTGACTTATTGACTCATTCTCTTGCCTTTTTTCCCCCAAAAAAATCTTTCAAATAATTTGTTCTCCTTTGAGCTTCTCCGAAATCGGAATGTGTCGGATGTACGGAGCGGGGAGACCAGTGAAAAATGAAAAAACTAACACATATATATGAACCTCACCCATTATGGCCCTCATGGCCTGGGAACGCAGAAGAAGAAGCGGAAGTAAAATGTGTCCAGCTAAGATATGTTCTCTGTGCCAAAGAAAGTGAACAAGTGCCCATTTCATAAATAATTTGAGTGAAAACGGGGACTTTGAAAAGCCTATGTATTAGTTTTCCCATAAGAAATGACTATTGTTTGGTCGACTTATGGCGATTATTTGCCCGCCAGGGGGCATAGCGCTCGAGTGGGGCTTATCACGCTATATTCTTAGTTGGGGGTAGTGAGAGATGGTCGGACTCCTCCCTATCCTCATTCTCTCGCTCTCTCTCTCTCCTCTCTCTCCTCTCTCTCTCTCTCTCTCTCTCTCTTTATCCCCAAACTAAGAATATATGAGAGTATTAGACCCACACGAGCGTCATGCCACATCATTGAAAAGAAAAACATAAAACACCCCATATATACGAGTACACTGGATTTTGTAGATAAAAGTGACAAGGCAAGGCAAGGCTCATTCTCAATACACCCAATGGCAATGTTGAAAACAGAGGGAGAAAATCCAAAGGAAGCGAAAGAAGAAAACTTGAATTGTAACAGATACTAGGAGGGGAGAGAAGTGACAGGAGTGAGATAGGATGACAGGCAGACAGACGGATATATGGACAGACCGAATGAGGGAGAGACTTGGAAAAAGAGTTGGAGAGAGACAGGGGGTAGTGGAGAGAGAGAGGAGCGGGGGAGAGAGAGAGGGAGACAGACAGGCAGACAGAAGGACAGACAAATGGAGAAGGAAAAATGTATTCAGTTAGAGGCATAATAATACTGATTAAAACTACTGTGGTAAAAGCACAAGATGAGGTGTAAGCACATTTCTGTGGATGCACATACTGTACCTTGGAAAAGCACAAACTTTCAACACAATGTCTTCAACTTGGTGCTGCTTGTACAAGACTGAGGGCAGGGTTAGAAATAAAAAAAGCAAAAACAATTTAGAACACATGTCACTTAGATGGTTAAAAAGTGATTAGGGTACAACCTGTTCACAGGCTGTTTGTTGCTTGGGGTTAAGGGAGGGGGAATGGTGGAGGTGCCGGGTGGGAAGGGGTGCGTGCCTTTTCGTCCTTTCCCGTTTAGTCTTTTCCCGTTTGGTCCTTTCCCGTTTCGTCCTATGCCTTCAGACAGTGCCGGTCTCGTCCTTTTCTTGTATTTAAACATAAATCACACGGCGTTCACTCGAAAAGGCACAAAACCGTGTAGCAAAGGTAAGGTTAGATAGGGGATAGGGTTAGGATTAGAAAGCCCGGGGAAAGGGATAGGATTAGGGTTGGGGTTGGGGTTAGGGTTAGAAATTTTAAAAAGTCAAGACAACATGGCCACGCTTGACGTTGCCGTTATTCAATTAAATTGCAAGGTGATGGAGTCGATACTGCAGATAGCTTACTGTTTCGTGGACTCGTCAAACTCGGAAAGAGAAGCTTATAATCCTGCGAAGTTTATGCGACGTTCAGGAAAGGACGAAAAGGCACGCACCCCCTCCGCTCTACCAAATGATCTATCACGGGTTGGTAATACTCTTTGCTTAACAAGATCCATAAGACGGGGATCTCCGATATAAAATTGTAGTAGACCTTACAGCTGGCGAATATGACGAATCGAAACCGGAGCTAGGACAAAACGGCACTGGGTTTAACATCGGCGCGATTACGTCAAAACACAGGGCAAAATCGTAATAGGACGTAACTGGATAGGACCAATCGGTGGTTGTTAATGATAATGTTAATGTAGGGGGAGGGGGGCTGACAGGTGGGGGAAGGTGTGGAGTGGGTGTGAGTTGGCAGTGCCTGGAAGTATGTGTGTGTTGGGGTATGTGTGATGTAAGTCATTGGTGTATTGTGTTAATTGGTGAGAATGTGGGTGTGGATAAGCATGCAAATGAAAATGTATGTGCGCATGTGGGAACGCATCTATAGATATGGCCGTTTTAACATTGGACGCGTAAGTTCAGTATGGAAAACCCTAAATAAGTGGAAAAAAAAGAATGATAAAAGTTTACGCACATAGGGGAAAATCGGACACGTGCGCAAATTGTCCTCAGCCCGATCCCCGACTAGTTGTTGATATCCCGGAATGACCGACACTCGCAGACCCCTCTGTGGTGTGGCATGGATTCCGCATGAATATCCGCTTATGTGTGGTACACTGCCTATGCGTGCATCGGTAGATATAATTTACTATATAGGTACCAGATTGTCTGAAATTGGGTTACCGATAATTTTATAGGATTATGTTCATCTCTCCTTACTACTAGTGACAGAGTCTTACAGACTGTCCACATGAGCCAACTACTGGGGGTACCTAGGTCCTTATCACCCGTGACCAGTCCCATCTCATTACAGAGCACTGCGTCCACTAATTGGGGTACCAAGGGTTCATCACCAGTGACCAGAGTCTCATTACAGAGGCGCTGATTCACTACTGGGGTACCAGGTCCTTATCACCGTGGCCAGTCCCATCAGCATTACAGAGGCACTGAGTCCCTATGGGTTACCAAGTCCTTAATCACCAGTGAACAGTCCCAATCATTACAGAGGCACTGAGTCCCACTACTGGTACCAGTCCTTATCACCAGTGACCCGTCATCAGTTATTAACGAGCACTGAGTCACTACTGGGGTACGCAAGTCGCTTATCACCAGTGACCAGAGTCATCATTATAGAGTCGCTGAGTCACTACTGGGGTTCCAAGTCCTTATCATAGCGTTCACCATAATGGAATATGGGGGCTGATGCACACAACTGTGCCCCATCATCACTTGAACAGTTGTTCATGTCCAATAGGCCCAAACGTTCAGCCCATTGTATAGTTTCGTTTTCAGCTTGTGTCTCCGTAAACGTTCACGTTGGCGTTCGGACTGAGTGCGCAGTACCACCTCTTGTTTACCTTTGAATAGTCCCCTCAGGTCCCCCACACTTGGTCAGTCTGGCTGAGTTCTTGACCACATTGTTTTTTCTGTTCAAATGACCGTTCACCTCCGGTCCTCCAACACTGGTCATTCTTGCTGAGTGCTTGACCACCAGTGTCTCTTTTCAAATGACCCTCAACCTCAGGTTCCTCCACACTGTGGTCGTCGCTGTTCCAATGAACCATCCCCTCGGGTCTTCCGCACTGTGGTCATTCTCACTGTTCATTACCATCACTCTCTACTCTCAGGTCCCTCCACCTGTGTCGAGTCCCTCTGTTCATGACCTCAGCCTCGGGTCCTCCACACTGTGGTCATCCTCTGTTCAATGACCATCACCCTCAGTGTCCTCCACATGTGGTCAGTCCCTCTGTTTCATACCATCGCCTCAGTCCTCCAACACATGTGGCAGATCGCTGTTCATTACCATCACCCTCAGGTCTTTCCACACTGTGGTCGTCTCTTTTCAATGACCATCACCCTCAGGTCCCCAACGTGGTCAGTCCCTCGTTCAATGACCATCACCCTCCAGGTCCTCCACACTGTGGTCAGTCTCTTTTCAATACCATCACCTCAGTCGCCACACTGTGTCAGTCTTGCTGTAAGTGCTTGCCACCAGTGT
Organism: Phymorhynchus buccinoides; assembly: GCA_017654935.2. Lineage (NCBI taxonomy): Eukaryota > Metazoa > Mollusca > Gastropoda > Neogastropoda > Raphitomidae > Phymorhynchus > Phymorhynchus buccinoides. Next base: position 1,545,028 of record JAGGCT020000035.1, read on the forward strand.
CTCCAACAACGTCCCTGTCCCTGGTTTGGGGGGAGGTGGGCGTGCTGATGCGGAACTGTTTCCTTCTGCTGGACCGTGTGCGTGAAACCGTCGTGTATCAGTCTTGCCAGTCCCCCAAGTACTGGGACTGCTCTGCGATCGGGACAGTCGATGAGATAGTAGAAGATGGATTTTTCGTCCAATTGCCGTAGTTCCCTTATTGCTTTCTCTTGAAGGCTTGATAGTCTTTCTCGTTGGTGATTAATGAGGATGTGGGGCTTCGTCCTGTTTTGAAAATGGAGTTTCGTGACGTGGCATACGTCCGTCTTCGAGCTCTAACCGTGCGCACCTGGATCGCGATAACGCCTGTGTTTGCGGGAACTCTCGGGCGATGATCCGATCTGAACTGTTGCGTGATGCTGGTGTTAGCATCGTTGCAATTTAGTGCAGGATTGCAAGCATCTGATGAATCTGTCGCTGGCGTTGCGTAAAAACTGCTCCTGCTTAGAGTGTCTACTTCCTCATACGGCCGTCTCGCAGGACCACCGGTCGCCTGCTCCGTACCCGGGGATTCGATGTCGTCGCGGGCGGGCTGGTTAGACTACCGAGCCAAAGTCGACCCTCTCTGCGGCGGATGTGAAAACTCCCATTAGACAGGCGGTAGAGTCCCCCAGGTCTCCCACCTTCACTTCCACTGGCATCGGCATAACTGCGAGACGGTCCAAGCTGCTGCCCGTCGTCGCATCCCGTCTGCAAGTCGTTCAACTCCATTGAGGAAGATCCGGCGTCGCCCCTCTCCGCTGGCTGCCACACAGCAAGAACTTCGATGCAATCTGCCACCATTGCTCTCGGTGTCATCGCGTAGCGAGAGAGAGAGATATCCTCTCGCCACGGACCCCGTGTTGGGAATATGTCAGTGGATAGACCGAGGTTTGTGCTCTTTACACCCCAAGATACTCTCTGATGGAAAGCTGGCCACTTTCGCACGCTCATGGTGTCCCGATATTCCACGGGTGAATGTGACACAGGAAAAACACATCTGCTGGTCAAATTGAAGGAAGTTGGGTATTTGATTTATTTTTTTAAGGGGGGGGGCATTGATAGAGTTGAAAAGATAAAAGATTAAAAGCCATGCCGACTGTTTAAACGCCCCTAGGCCGTATCCGGGGACCCCGGCCCCACATGATGCATGCAGAGTGCATGCACGACCTTTAAGGCCCACATGATCATAGCAGATGTGTCCGTGCAAGACCGTTTCAGTCCTCCCGGAGGGTACTGTCCTTTCGCCTAACGCTTTGATGTACGCAATCTGTCCGCTTCAGTTTGCATTCTTGTGTCGGCTGTGTCCGTATTCGCCCACACTGAGTGTCTCGTTCGCCCCACCGCATCCTAGTGTTTTGCCATGTATAGTGTGCCAGTCTAAGACCCTGTGGGCGTAGTAGTGTACATTGATGGGAGTTTTGTCATGGTGTACATTATCTATTTGTGATCTGTATTTCCCTCAGGTGCAGTTTCACGAGCATGGAGGCAGGACGCCCCCCAAGGACTACCGTACAGGGAACTGAGGGAAGGCTCCCCCGCCCACATCAGGCCTAGGTCGTCCCCACACTGCGCTTCAAGATGTGTGGCAAATGGCCTCACTTCCGCCAGAACTGTAGAGCAGTGTCAGGAAAGGGACTGCACTACCGCTGACTATAATTGCCGGACAGGAATCCAGAGCTGCCTCCCAGCCAGATCATTCTCTTTTCTTTAGTTCGCCTGCATCAGTCGTGGAGGACTGCCGCTCCAGAGTTGGCCTTTTACGGACGCTCGGAAAATGTTCCATACAAACACCAGCGCTACAACCCCCATCATCTTGTCATCTAATGGCTGGTGGCGAAGGATTAACCATTTCAAAACCTCCCTGATATAATAGTGATCTCCAAAATTTTCTGATTTGTAATTCAATTATGTGATTAATAAACTAATTATTGTTTTTAACAAAGCGTCACGTTTTGCCAATCAATTGCAAAACAAAATCCGAAAGAAAAAGGTCACATCAGAGACGGCAAGGCCTGTCCCTTCCTGACTGACCCTGTCATGTTTTCATGTGAAGTACGGGGACAAACCATATCGCAGTCCAGTATCGCCTTCTCACGTACACAGTTGAACTTAGTGGTCATTGTCGCCCTTTCTTATTTGATTGCTGCGTGCCTTGTATAACGGTGTTTTCAACATCAATTTAACGAAATAAATGTTTCGGCTAAAACCAAACGGTGCATGAAACGCTTCTTCAGACAATCCTACACGCCACGCATACTGTCTCTGTGAGTCTGTCTATTTGTGTAATTTGAGTGAGTGTGCGCAGTGTATGACAGAATCTGCGTGACATTTTTCTTGAATGCGAGAATAGATTGAAGTGAACTAAGAAGGCGAAAATGGCAACTATGAAGCTGGCGATTTACAAACTGCTTTGACCACACTGTTTTTATCTAATCCCAAGGCGTTCCCGGCCGTATGACGAGATTGGAAATGGCGATTGCGGTACTTACCACAAATTGACGTTGGTAGAGGATGCTTTGATTGTGTGTTTAGTAATACGATGGCGACTTTATGTGGTGACATTCCTGAGATTGAACCATAGCTGTCGACGGGATATGAAAGTAACTAAATTGTAATGTTGTATAAAGTTGTGTATCTGTGGTTAAATTTTTGTACATCGTTTAGGGATGAATAGGTGAATGAACTTCTCGTATTAACTCTTTCCCCACCAAAGTTATTTTTGTCAACGATTTCGCCTAGCAAAGTGAAATCTCCTGCCACAACCCTACAGATCCAGTTTTCATCCTCATTTGTTAACTGGTGGCCCTGTGTGTAGCACTGTGTTAAAATTGTGCCTGTGTGTAGCACTGTGTTAATTGTGGCCCCGGTGGGGGTAGCACTGTGTTAATTGTGCTCTGTGTGTAGCACTGTTTTAACTGTGCCCTGTGGTGTAGCACTGTGTTATTTGCCCTGTGTGTAGCATGTTTAATTGTGCCCTGTGTGTCGCCACTAGTTGTTTAATTGTGCCCTGTGTGGTAGCACTGTGTTAAATTGTGCCCTGTGTCCTTGCAGTGTGTAAAGCCTGTGTTAACTGTCCCTTGTGTGTATCAACTGTGGTTAATTGTGCCCTGGTGTACACTGTGTAATTATGCCCCTGTGTGTACACTGTTTAATTGTGCCCTGTGTGTGCACTGTGTTAATTGTGCCCTGTGTGTAAGCCTGTGTTAATTGTGCCTGTTTGGTAGCACTGTGTTTAATTATGGCCCTGTGTGTGCATTGTTGTTAATTGTGCCCTGTTTGTAGCACTGTGCTAATTGTGCCCTGTGGTGTAGCACTGATGTTTAATTGTGTCCTGTGTGTAGCACTGTTAATTGGTGCCTGTGTGTAGGCGTTGTATTAATTTGTGTCCTGTGTGGCACAGTGTTAATTGTGCCCTGTGTGTAGCCTGTTTTAATTGTGCCTGTGTAGCACTGTGTTCATTGTGGCCTGTTGTGGAACTGTTAATTGTGCCCATGTGTAGCACGGTGTTATTGTGCCCTGTGTGTACCACTGTTAACTGTGCCTCGGTGTGTAGCATGTTATTAAGTGTCCTAGTGTGTAGCACTGTGTTACTGTGCCGTGTGTAGCACTGTGTTACATTGTGCCCCTGTGTGTACACGGTGTTAATTGGCCCTGTGTGGTAGCACTGTGTTATTGTGCCCCTGTGTGTAACAACTGTGGTATAATTGTGCCCTGTTTGTAGCACTGGTGTTAATTGGTGCCCTGTGTGTGCCTGTGTTCATTGTGCCCTGTGTGTAGCACTGTTATTATGCACTGTGCTGTAGCATTGTGTTAATTTGTGCCTGGGTGTAGCATTGTTTAAGTGGTGTCCTGTGTGTAGCAACTGTTAATTGTCGCCCTGTGTGTAAAGCACTGTGTTAATGTGGCCCTGTGTGTAGCACTGTGTTTAATTGTGCCTCTGTGTTAATTGTGCACTGTTGTAGCACTGTGTTAACTGTGCCCTGTGTGTAGCACTGTGTGAAATTGTGCACTGTGTGTAGCACAGTGTTAATTGTGGCCCTGTGTGTAACACTGTGTTAGAATTTGTGCCCTGTTGTAGCACTGTGTTATTGTGTCCCTGTGTCAATTGCAGTGTGTAGCACTGTGTTAATTGTGCCCTTTGTGTAGCCATTGGTGTTAATTGTGCCCTGCTTGTAGAAACTGTTTAATTGTGCCTGTGTGTGCACAGTGTTAATTTATGCCCTGTGTTGCACAGTGTTATTTGTGCCTGTGGGTAGCAGTGTGTTTGTAATTGTGCCCTGTGTGTAGCACTGTGTTAATTATGCCATGTGTGTAGCCTTGTGTTAATTGTGCGCCTGTGTCAATTGCAGTGTAGCAGCACTGTGTTAATTGTGCCCTTGTGTGCACTTTGTTAATTGTCCCTGTGTGTAGCACGGTGTTTATTGTGCCCTGTGTGTGCACTGTGTTTAATTATGCCCGTGTGTAGCACTGGAGGTTATTGTGCCCTGTGTTGTAGCACGTGTTAATTGTGCCTGTGTGTACAGTGTGTTTATTGTGGCCCTGTGTGGTAGTCACTGTGTTTAATTGGTGCCCTGTGGTGTAGCAGTGTGTTAATTGTGCCCTGTGTGTGTCACTGTGTTAATTGTGTCCCTGTGTTTAGCCAGTGGTTAATTGTGCCTGTGTGTAGCACTGTGCCTGTGTATAGCACTGTGTAGTTGTGCCCTGTGGTAGCTACAGTGTTAATTGTGCCCTGTTGTAGAACTGTGGCCCTGTGTGTTAGCACTGTGTTAGTTGTGCCTGTGTGTAGCACTGTGTTACTTGTGCCCTGTGTGTAGCACAGTGTTAATTGTGCCCTGTGTGTAGCACTGTTCCCTGTGGTTAGCCACTGTTTTAGTTGTGCCATGTCGTAGCACTGTGGTTAATTGTGCCCTTTGTTAAGCAACTGTGCTATTTGTGCACTGTTGTGTAGCACGTGTGTTAATGTGTCCTGTGTGTGCATTGTATTATTTGTGTCCTTTGTGTAGCACAGTGTTAATTGTGCCTGTGTGTACACTGTAACTGTGCCCTGTGTACACTGTGTTAATTGTGCCCCTGTGTGTAGCAGTGTTAATTTGCCACTGGTGTCCACTGGTGTAATTAGTGCCCTGTGTGTAGCATGTGTTTTAATTATGCCCTGTTTGTAGCACAGTGTTATTGTGCCCTTGTGTAAGCACTGTGTAATTGTGCCCTGTGTGTGTAGCCACAGTGTTATTGTGCCTGTGTTGTACACTGTGTTATTTTGCACTGTGTGTGGCACTGTGTTACAATTGTGACCCTTTGTGTACACTGTGTTTAATTGTGCCCTGTGTGTAGCACAGTGTTATTGTGGCCCTGTGTGTAGCACTGTGTTTTTTAATTGTGCCTTGTGTGGCACTGTGTTATTGTGCCCTGTGTGTAGCACTGTGTTAATTATGCCCTGTGTGTACCTGTGTTTAATTTGCGCCTGTGTGTAGCACTGTGTTAATTATGGCCCTGTGGTGTAGCACTGTGTTAATTGTGGCCCTTTGTGTATGCCTGTGTTAATTGTGCCCTGTGTGTAAACTGTGTTAATTGTGCCCTGTGTGTAAGCACAGTGTTAATTGTGCCCCTGTGTGTAGCACTGTGTTAATGTGCCCTGTGGTGGCACTGTGTTATTGTGCCCTGGTGGTGTAGCCTGTGTTAATTTGCCCTGTGTGTAAGCACTGTGTTTAATTGTGCCCTGTGGTAGTAGCACAGTGTTAATTGTGCCCTGTGTGTAGCACTGTGTTATTGTGTCCCTTGTGTAGCACAGTGTTATTGTGCCCTGTGTGGGTAGGCACAAGTTGTTAATTGTGGCTCCTGTGGTGTAGCACTGTGTTAATTGTGCCCTGTGTGTAGCCTGTGTTAATTACAGGTGACCCTTGTTGTGACCCAGTGCTTCATGACACACACACAGGGCCATTGATCTGTACTGTACATAACTGTGCTTCAAAAAGCCAGGAAGTTCCTACAGTGGGACCTCCCTACATCAAACCTTCCCCGTATTAAGACTGCCCTCCAGTGTGACCCCCAAAAATTCCATGGCTTTTCCTCCCCACTTCATATCCAGCTCGAGTAAGTCCACCTTCCTTTTTTAAATATTAAACGTCTTTTTCTTGTTGATTTTCAACGCAAATGGGAGGTTCCACTATCTCCATTCGCACACCTTTGTGTAAGGTGCGCCCCACAAATTGGGCCAAATTTCAGATTTTATTTGTTCTTTACCAATTTTTCTTTAGTCCATTATAGCGCAGAGTCCTGAGTCTTTGATAAAAACGAAAGTACGCCTTATAGGAAGACGGGGTAAACAGCCATGAGGTTGCTAAGAAGCCATGCCCATTATCTCTACATCAGCAAATTTCAGTGAATTTCCCATGAGACGAATGCTCAAACATTAACACTCGCTCATGGGCAAAATGTGACTGGAAATTGCTCTAATATTAATGAGATAATTGGCTGGTCTTCTTACCCGCCAATGTGCCTTTTTACCCCGTCCCCTTACCATAGTCCAAACACAGTAATGGAACATGTGACACGGCACAGTGTGTTGCACAACTTGTAACCTCCTGTATTTGACCAGGATGGTAGTCAGGTGCTGTTGAACACGGGCCACAGTGTGTTTGGCAACTTGTAACCTTTCCCTGTTTTGACCAGATGTAGTCAGGTCATGTTGGTCACGGGCACAGTGTGTTGCAACTTGTACTTCCTGTTTTTGCCAGATGGTAGTCCAGTACCTGTTGGTCCGGGCAACAGTGTGTTGAGCAACTTAAAACCTATCCTTTTTTTGAACAATGGTAGTTCAGTACATTTTGGTCCAGGGCACGTTTGTTGCAACTTGTAACCTTCGCTGTTTTGAACCAGATGGTAGTCATTACAATGTTGGTCACAGGGCACATGTGTGTGCAACTTGTAACCTTTCCTGTTTATTGACCAGATGTAGTTCCAGTACACTGTTGGTCACAGGGCACAGTGTGTTGCACTTGTAACCTTCCTGTTTTGACCAGATTGTAGTCGTACGTGTTAGCCACCAGGGCACGTGTGTTGCAACTTATAGACCTCCTGTTTGACCCAGATGGTAGTCATTGCTGTTGGTCACAGGGCACAGTGTGTTTTGCCTTATAACCTTCCTGTGTTTGACCAGTACATATGTAGTCAGTACAGCATGTTAGACACAGCGGGTCAAGTGTGTTGCGCTTGTAACCTTCCTGTTTTGACCAGAATGGTAGTCAGTACATTTGGTCACAGGGCACAGTGTGTTGCAACTTGTAACCTTCCTGTTGGACCAATGGTAGTCATTGTGCTGTTGGTCACTGGCACAGTGTGTTGGCAACTTTATAACATTCCTGTTTTTGACCATGGTAGTCAGGTCAATGTTTGGTCCAGGGGCACAGTGTGTTTGCAACTTATAACCTTCCTGGTTTGACAGCGAGATGTAGTCCGGTGCTGTTGATCACAGGGCACAGTGTGTTGCAACTTATACACTCTTCCTGTTTTGACTCAGATGGTAGTCAGTACTGTTGGTCACAGGGCACAGTGTGTTGCAACTTATAACCTTACTGTTGTTACAGAGGGTATCAGTACACGTTGGTCACAGGCACAGTGTGTTGCAACTTATAAACTTCCTGTTTGGACCAGATGGTAGTCGATACGATGTTGTCCAGGGCCAAGTGGTGTTTGCAACTTGTAACCTTCCTGTTTTTGACCAGTATGGTAGTCAGTAATGTTAGACACAGGGCAACAGTGTGTTTGCAAACTGTAATCTTTCTGTGACTTGAGTCTCTGTACACGTGAACATTTTACCACTTTCACCACTCACATGGTGATTGGCCAGTCTATTGACTTGGCACATCCTGTGTGGCCATGATGAAGAGTAAAAAATGTTCACGTGTACAGAGAACCTTATGGAATTGTGAACGACGATCCGGGAAACGCTGACTGAATGTGCTGTTAGACACAGGGCACTGATGTATGGGGACAGCTGATAATGATGTCAGGCTGTGTACCTTTTAACATTTATTCCCAAATATAGCTACTTTCCCCATGGCAACACAGTGTTTAGCCCTTCATCTATGACTTACACTTACAACGGGCTGTGTTGGCCATTGAGTTTATTTTGTAATGTTAACGTGTACACAAACCTTATATAACTTACAACTCCGTGTTGCCATGGGGAATAGAGATATTTTGTTAATGTGTAACAGAGACCTTACCATATTCACACTATCTATTCCCCTGGCACACGTTTAACACTACAGACTTTAATGATTAGCCACTTCACTTCGCATAATTTTACACATGCAATGGTTTAATGTTCCAATCTTTTTCATCGTGTATGTTGAAATTGTAATAAATACATTGAAAACTCCATTTGTTTGCCTGGTGACATTCTGTTAAAAAAAAATTTTTGTTTCATATAGGGTGGTTAGGCCAAATCGTCAATTTATCTTAGAATATATTCTTAATTTTTATTACCTAGTCCTGTGAATTTTAACAACGATTTTTCACACAAAAACCTGTGGCCAAAAAGTCAATTTAAGATACTAAGTACAAATTCATGATTTCGACTAACCCCTCTCGATGAAAAGTATGTACAGATCAATTATCTACATAGGATTTGATACTAACCACCAAGCCCTGATTAAAAAATCAGAAAAGAAAATCGAATTTCTTCAACAATCTAACTTCCTCCCCTATGGAAAAAAGTCTGTGAACTTTGAAATCTTCCCTAAACCTACTTGAACCCACGGTAAAGACCTAGTAAAAAAAAAATAGCCCAAGGTTTGAACTAGATACAACAGCTCTGCCGGCCGACGCCAAGAATCATGCATCCAGAGGGACAACTCTGAAATGTACTCGTTATTATTCCTTTCTTCTTCTGACCCAAATGGGACCATTAATTTTGGGGACACCACCCACTGTTCCTCCTACCCCCTACAACTCCATGGGGGAAAAATCATGTATTATTCAGGACATCTTGGATCATCTCTGCTGAAGCGATTATCACTCCCCAGTTCATACCTTGGCTCCTTACTGACGCTCATTAAACTGTTTCTGGCCGACTGTGCTTCCACAATCACACGGCACTGCGGCTATGTTGGAGACTGGGCTACGTATTCTATGAAGCTCTGGGCTACAGTAACTATTCTAGTGGAAAAAACCCTCATGCAGACTAGAGGATTTATTCAACAAAGAAAAAAAAAACGTATCGGGAGGTCCGTAGCGGCTCAATCAATCCCTGGGGCCCCTGCAGCACAGAGCCAATAAGGTTAGGGTCCCGGTGTTCCACAAAAGACAAAGCTTGATTTTCCATTGCTGTGATGACCCTCACTACCTTTACTTTCTACCAGGAGGGGTGGTGTCTTTCATCGTACCACAGTTGCGCTCAACTCAAAACGCCAACTAACCTCACCTACCTTCCCAAATATCTAACCTACTTTACCTATTCTACACAAGAGAGGGGGGGGTGTGTCCTTCCATCGTACCACGAGTTTGCGCGCAACTCTAACCCACTGAACTCAGCCTACCCCCCCTTCAAACTTAACAAACAACAGCAAACATACCAAAAACATCCCTCGACTAACGCTACCTACGTCTGCTCTACCTATCTACCTGTCTGCCTACCTACCTACCGATCTATCTAATCTACCTATCTTTCTACTTTCTTACATGAGATGAGAGGGTAGGGGGGTAGTCCTCTACCCCCCTCTCCAACCTAGCAAACAAAAACCCATGCTTAGCCTAGAATGCTTCATAAAAACCAAGATCACACAGGATCTTCATATACCTGTTCTATACTAAATCCCAGATTTATCCTCAAATAAAAAACCACCAATGAAACCCTTGAAATAGTCATGGATTTCTCTCTCACTTTTCTCAAACTGATGCACTACCCTCGAACATTACCAGGATAAGGTGTAGAAAAACACTTACATAAAAATGAAATGCGACCGGCACCGACAAGCCCCATCTCTCCCCTACAACTTATACAAATATCTCAATATATCCAACTCTGAACCAGAATGTCACGCACGCAAGTGCCCACAAATCTAATATGGTCAACAACATCTACTATACGGCATAATTAAATAATATGAACGGAATCTCAATATCACAACCGTTCCATGAACGTGCATTAGCTGCGATCCCTTGCCAAGTAAGCAGCTGAATCTAGCAGCCTTTTAGTAACATTGCCTGGTATCCGCAATGACCATTTCATGTCCCATATTAGGAAAGTTCTTGTAAACTACATCAACTTATAAAAAAATGTAAACAGATGGTGCTATAAAATATCACATGAAAGAACAATTTCAAATTCATTTCTGGGGGGGGGGTGGGTGGGGGGGGGTCTAAAGTTGATGGTGCAAGCGTCATAGTTTGCTAAAGGGGACGGGGCAGAGTCTCGCTACAATGACCCAACTTCTGTGTTTTGGTATAATCGTTCATTAAACGTGGACCTGACGGATAGTTTTTGCAAGAACCACGTCGAGATCACCAGAAAGACAGGCCTTTCAGGATTGTCAACACTCACTTTGCTCTGTTTTCTATAATCAACCGTCAAAACGTGTTCCTCCTTGGCGGAGATCCGGAGAGAGAAGCCATTGTGGACAGGGTGTTGGTGGCGAGGGCCATCCATTTTGTTTGGACTTTTCCCTTTATTGTAGTGCAGTGGGGGACACACGAGCTGTTTCCTTTGTTGTGGTGGCGTGGGGGAACAAAAAGAAGCTGTTTCCTTTTTGTATTGCAGTGGGGGACAACAGAGCGGTTTCCTGCTGTAGTGCCAAGTGGGGGACAACAAGAAGCTGTTTCCTTTGTTGTAGTGAGATGGGGGACAAAAGACAGCTGTTTCGCTTAATTGTAGTGCATGTGGGGGCGCAAGAAGCTGTTTCCCTTTGTTTGTAGTGCAGAGTGGAGGAACAAAGAAGCTTGTTTCCTTGTGTAGTGCAGTGGGGGACAACAAGAGCTGTTTCCTTTGCTGGAGTGCAGTGGGGACAAAGAAGCTGTGTCCTTTGTTGTAAGTGCAGTGGGGGCGAATAGCTGTTTCCTTTGTTTGTGTGCGTGGGGGACAAGAAGTAACAGCTGTTTCCTTTGTTGTAGTGCGGTTGGGACAACAAGAAGCTTTCCTTTGCTGTAGTGCGTGGGTACAAGAAGAAGCTGTTTCCTTTGTTGTTGCGTGGGACAACAGAAGCTGTTTCCTTTGCTGTATTGCAGTGTGGACAAAGGAGGCGTTCCTTTTTGTAGTGCAGTTGGGGACAACACGAAGCTGTTTCCTTTGCCTTATGCAGTGGGGGACAAAAAGAAGCTGTTTCCTTTGTTGTGTGGCAGTGGGGGACAAAGAAGCTGTTTCCTTTATTTATTGTCGTGGGGGACAAAAGAAGCTGTGTCCTTATTGTAGTGCAGTGGGGGACAAAAAGACAGCGGGTTTTCCTTGCTGTAGTGCAGTGGGGGCAAAAAGAACTGTTTCCTTTAGTGTAGTGCGTGGGGGACAAAAAGAAGCTGTTTCCTTTGGTGTATGCAGTGGGGGGACAAAAGAAGCTGTTTTCCTTTATTGTGTTGCAGTGGGGACAAAAAGACACTGTTTCCTTTATTGTAGTGGCAGTGGGGGACAAAAAGAAGCTGTTTCCTTTGTTGTGCAGTGGGGGCAAGAGAGCTGTTTCCTTTGCTTATTGCAGTGGGGTACAAAAAAGAAGCTGTTTTTCCTTTGTTGTGAAGTGGGGGACAGAGAAGCTGTTTTCCTTGTGTTGTAGTGCAGTGGGGGACAGAGAACTGTTTCCTTTGTTGTAGTGCAGTGGGTACAAGAGAGAGGCTGTTTCCTTCTTGTAGTGCAGTGTGGGACAAAAGAAGCTGTTTCTTTATTTCTTGCATCGGGGACAACAAGAAGCTGTTTCCTTTATTTATGGCAAAAGTGGGGACAAAGAAGCTGTTTCCTTTGTTGTGCAGTGGGGACAAAAGCAGCCTGTTTCCTTTGTTTTAGCAGTTGGGACAAGAAGACAGCTGTTTCCTTTGCTGGTATTGCAGTGGGGGACAAAAAGGAACTGTTTCCTTTGTTGTGGCAGTGGGGACAAGAAGAATCTGTTCCTTTGTTGTAGTGCAGTGGGGACAAAAAGAGCTGTTTCCTTTGGTTGTGCCAGTGGGGACAAAAGAACTGTTTCCTTTATTGTAGTGCAGTGGGGGACAAAACGAGCTGTTTTCCTTATTGTAGTGCAGTGGGGGAAAAAAAGAAGCTTTTTCCTTTGTGTGCGTGGGGGACAAAAGAAGCTGTTTCCTTGTTGTGCAAGTGGGGGACAAGAAGAAGCTGTTTCCTTTTGCGGGTAGTGCAGTGGGGTACAAAGATCTGTTTCCTTTGTGTGCAGTGGGCAAGAAGAAGCTGTTTCTTTGTTGGTAGTGCAGTGGGGGACAAAAAGAAGCTGTTTCCTTTGTTGTGCATGGGGGCCAAAAGAATCTTTTTCCTTTTTTGTAGTGCAGTGGGGGACAGAAAGAAGCTTTTTTCCCTTTGCTTTAGTGCAGTGGGGGACAAAAGAAGCTGTTTCTTTGTTGTGCAGTGGGGACAAGAAGAAGCTGTTTCCTTTGCTTTGTGCAGTGGGAGCAAAAAAGAAGCTGTTTCCTTTGTTGTGCAGTCGGGGGACAAGAAGAAGCTGTTTCCTTTGTTTAGTGGCAGTGGGGGATCAAGAAGAAGCTGTTTCCTTTTGTTGTAGAGCAGTGGGGGACAAGAAGAGCTGTTTCCGTTGTTGTTAGTGGCAGTGGGGACAAGAGAAGCTGTTTCATTTATTGTAATTGCAGTGGGGACAAAAAGAAGCTGTTTCCTTTGTTGTGTGCAGTGTGGGACAAAAGAAGCTGTTTCCTTTGTTTTTAGTGCAGTGGGGACAAGAAAGAATCTGTTTCCTTTGTTGTAGTGCAGTGGGGGACAAGAATAAGCTGTTTCCTTGTTTTATGCAGTGGGGGACAAGAAGAGCTGTTTCTTTATTGTATGCAGTGGGGACAAAAGAAGCTGTGTTCCTTTGTTGGTTTCTGGGGGAACAAGAGAAGCTGTTTCCTTTTGTTGTAGTGCAGTGGTGGACAAAAAAAGCTTTTTCCTTTGTTTGTGTGCTTGGGGGACATAGAATAACTGTTTCTTTGTGTAGTGCAGTGGGGGACAAAAGAATCTGTTTCCTTTGCTGTATGCAGTGGGGGACAGAAGAAGCTGTTTCCTTTTGTTGTATGCAGTGGGGGACAAGAAGAGCTGTTTGCCTTTGTTGAGTGCAAGTGGGGGACAAAAAGAAGCTGTTTCCTTTTGTTGTGTCGCAGTGGGGGACAGAAGAAGCTGTTTCTTGCTGTAGTGCAGTGGGGGACAAAGTAAAGCTGTTCCTTTGGTTAGTGCAGTGGGGTACAAGATGAAGCTGTTTCCTTTGCTGTCTGCAGTGGGGAACCAGAGAAGCTGTTTCTTGTTGTAGTGCGTGTGGGACAAAATAAGCTGTTTCCTTTGTTGTATGTGCAGTGGGGACAAAATAAGCTGTTTCCTTTGTTGTACTTGTAGTGCAGTGGGGACAAAAAGAAGCTTGTTTCTTTGTGTAGTTCAGTGGGGGGACAAAAAGAAGCTGTTTCCTTATTGTGTGCAGTGTGGGACAAAAAGTAAAACTGTTTCCATTTAGTTTGTAGTGCAGTTGGGCAAAAAGAATCTTTTTCCTTTGTTGTAGTGCGAGTGGTGGACAGAGAAGCGTGTTTTCCTTGCTGTAGGCGGTGGGGGACAAAAAAGCTGGTTCCTTTGTTGTAGTGCGTGGGGGATCAAAAAAGAGCTGTTTTCCCTTTATTGTATTGGCAGTGGGGGACATAGAAAAGCTGTTTCCTTTGCTGTAGTGCAGTGGGGGACAAAAGAACTGTTTCCTTTGCTGTAGTGCGTGGGGGACAAAAAGAAGCTGTTTCCTTTATTGTAGTGCAGTGGTGGACAAAAGGACGCTGTTTCCTTTGGTGTAAGTGGGCATGGGGGGACAAAAAGAAGCTGTTTCCTTTATTGTAGTGGCATGGGGGACAAAAGAAGCTGTTTTCCTTTATTGTAGTGCACGTGGGGGACAAAAAAGAACTGTTTCCTTATTTGTAGTGCATGGTGGACAAAGAAGGCTGTTTCCTTTATTTAGTGCGTGGGGGACAAAAAAGAAAGCTGTTTTCCTTTGTTGTACTTGTAGTGCATGGGGACAAAAGAGCTGTTTCCTTTGTTGTAGTGCAGTGGGGACAAAAAGAAGCCTGTTTTCCTTTATTGTAGTGCAGTGGGGGACAAAGACTGTTTCCTTTAATTGTAGTGGCCAGTGGTGACGAAAGAGCTGTTTCCCTTTATTGTACGTGCAGTGGGACAAAAAGAAGCTGTTTCCTTGTTGTACTTGTAGTGCGTGGGGGACAAAAAGAGCTGTTTCCTTTGATTTGCTAGTGCAAGTGGGGGACAAAAGAAGCTGTTTTTCCTTATTGTAGTGCAGTGGGGGACAAAAAAGAAGCTGTTTCCTTTATTGTATGCAGTGGGGACAAAAAGAAGCTGTTTCCTTTATTGTAGTGCGTGGGGACAAAAGAAGCTGTTCCTTTTATTGTGGTGAAGTGGGGGACAAAAAGAAGCTGTTTTTCCTTATTTAGTGCTGGGGACAAAAAGAAGCTGTTTCTTTATTGTAGTGCAGTGGGGGCACAAAAGAAGCGGTTTCCTTTATTGTATGTACAGTGGGGGCAAAAAGAGCTGTTTCCTTTGTTGTAGTGCAGTGGGGGACAAGAAGAAGCTGTTTCTTTGCTGTTATGCGTGGGAACAAAATAGCTGTTTCCTTATTGTGTGGCAGTGGGGGACAAAAGTAAACTGTTTCCTTTGTTGTAGTGCAGTGGGGGACAACAGAAGCTGTTTCCCCTTTGCTGATGCAGTGGGGAAAAAGAGCTGTTTCCCCCCCTTTATTGTAGTGCAGTGGGGACAAAAGAAGCTGTTTTCCTTTATTTAGTGCAGTGGGGGACACAAAGAAGCTGTTTCCTTGATTGTATTGCATGGGGGACAAAAAGAAGCTGTTTCCGTTATTGTAGTCGTGGGGACAAAAAGAAGCCTGGTTCCTCCTTTGTTGTAGGTGGCAGATGGGGGACAAAAGACGCTTTTTTCTTTGTTGTAGTGAAGTGGAGCAAAATACTGTTTCGCTTGATTGTGTCAGTGGGGACAAAAAAGCTGTCTTCCTTTATTGTGAGCAGTGGGGCGAACAAAAGAAGCTGTTTCCTTTGTTGTAGTGAAGTGGTGGGACAAAAAGAGCTGTTTCCTTTGTTGTGGTGGCAGTGGGGGACACAAGAGCTGTTTCCTTTGTTGTGAGCGAACTCCTTAAATAACGTATAAAATTTAACAAATAAATAAAACAAGGCTTTCATTGCGAAAATGTCGTGAAAACATTTGGTCCTAACTCCAGTGCGCATTAGAAAAGAGACGCACACGCCTTCTCTTTCAGTGGAAGAATTTGACTTCGAGCACCTCCGCCAAGGGGAATCACTGATTTGACGTTTGATTTCTAGACCAGAGTGAAGTGATGTTGCAGATCTCTGTAAGGGTGTTTTTCCATGATGATCTCGATGTGTTCTTTGCAAACACTCATCCTCAAGGGTGCCCTGTAGAAGATAGCCCCAACCTTTTTTTCGTCGTTCCACTGGACCTTTCTTCGTGTATTCATCCTTGTGCAACCCTTACTAACTGATCACTCGATTCATCCACACGTTGTTCCACTACTACAGGCACATTTCTTGTCCCCACTTCACGGAGTCATCCCTTGTGGCAAACCCTTCTAACTGATCACTCGATTCACCACAGTGGGTCACACTAGCTACGCGCACTTTCTTGTTCACTTCCCCCCTCCACCCCCTATTGTTTGCGACATCACACAGACCCAAACATCAACAGGCCTCTTTTGTCGGGTGTTTGTCTGTGTTTGTCCTCTTCTGTCTGAACGGTTTCCTTTCTTACGATGCATGTTGAATGTTGACCTGCCGTGGCATACTTGCTGCATCATTGTAATCCAGTGTCAGGTTCTCTTCTTGAGATAATGATGGTCTTGACTTTTAACTTTAACGTAATTATTTGGACTATAAGGCGATATTTGTTTTTCTCCAATTTCGACCTCTGCGCCTATAACTCGAGGCTCCCTATTAGTGAACAAAACGTGAGATAGAGAGGCTAACGATTGACGTACTCGGTACGTCTCTGTGAGTCACAACTCGAAAGTGGTACGAGTCAAACCCGATCGACGAATACTCACGCGTTAAAATTCGTCCAAATCCCTATTACATCCGGATACCGTCCAACAATGCCATAACCCTTCATTGGATTAAAAAGCCAGCTCTCGTTTATGACAGCAATTAATGGCGGTCTGTAAGTGTTTACAGGATGTTACGGGCTTACAAACTTCGACTTTCTTTGTGAGAGTGCCTCGAACATTTAATTTTATTCAACTTTTCTGAAATTGCCTATTCGCCTTTAGCAGCGCCTATGAGCCGAAAGTACGGTAACCTGTTATCATTGTATCACAGTGTCAATACGCTGTTTTAATAATAAGTGGTTTGACCTTTGACTTACAGTCCTTAGCTACCTAACACACAAGGCAGTAGGAGTGGCCTGCCATTGGAGGGGAGCAGCTACCGACTGGGACGCCAGGACAGCATGTTCTGAATGCACTAGGGGTGGCCTGCCATTGAGTAGGAAGCCTTACAGACGGGGGACCTCCAGGACCGCATGTGCTGAATCAGCTAGGAGGTGGCCTGCCATTGCGGGAGGAAGCAGCGTACAACGGGGACCCAGGACAGCATAGCTGAATGCAGCTAGGAGGTGGCCTCCTTGGAGGAAGGAAGCGCTACAGGACGTGGACCCAGGACAGCATGTGCTGAATGCGCTAGGATGTGGCCTGCCACTGCAGGAGGAAGCAGCTACAGACGGGGACCCAGGACAGCATCGTCTGAATGCACTAGAGGTGCCTGCCATTGGAGAGAGAAGCAGCTATCAGACGGGGACCCAGGACAGCATGTGCTAATAGCAGCTAGGAGGTGGCCTGGCCCACTGAGGAGGAAGCAGCTACAGACGTGGGACCCAGGACAGCCTGCGCTGGAATGCCGCTAGAGGTGGCCTGCCAATGCAGGAGGAATCAGGCTTACAGACGGGGACCGCAGAGACGAATGTTCTGATGCATGCTAGAGGTGGCCTCCACTGCAGGAGGAAGGCAGCTACGACGGGCCCAGGACGCTGTGCTGAATGCAGCTAGGAGGTGCCTGCCATGCAGGAGGAAGCAGCTACAGAGACGGGGACCCAGGACCTCATGATCTGAATGCAGCTAGTAGGTGGCCTGCCATTGGAGGAGTAATCAGCTACAGACGGGGACCCAGGACAGCATGTGCTGATGCTGCTGAGGCGGTTGTCCCTGCCACTGCCATCCAGCCACTGCCGAAAGCCGCTTCACACACACGACCTGCCCGGCTAACCACCCCCGGCCACAACCCCGCATCTGTGCCTGACAAACTGCGCCACTCGCTCACCAACGGGCCCTCCGGCGCCTCGGCCAATTCGCGCAGGAGCCAGCACGAGCTTACACGCACCGGCGGTGTACAGCCCCCACGGCGACAACCATGAGCCTGAATGCCAGCTCCACGCAGGCTGGCCTCACCCACTCGCAGTGCGCTGCAGCATGCTCACCGCGACCGAGGGACCCCCTCCAAGCCAATTCCGCTGACTGCAGCTAAGGAGACGTGGCACTTTCCAACTTAGCGGAGACGCGAAAGCGGCTACCAGATGGGATCCCAGGACAGAGCACTGATCTCACGCTGTCCGGCACTATTGTTCCTGTCCGCCCGACCCAAGGTCACGTGCCAGCAGAGGTTACTCGCATGCTGGTAGGGTGTCCTTCCAGAAATCTGGCATCACAAATACTTTTTCTGTGTCCCACAAGGCGAGTGAAAACGGTGATGACAATCGTCTGAAAGGCCAATCTCTATGTCAGACCTTTACTCTTTCTAGCAACCATGTATTTTCTGGACCTCTTGATTGTCCGTTGCATCTCAGCCCAAAGAGAGGGGAGTCCATTTTTTTTTAGTGGCATCCCATTGCTTTATAGAAAAATAGTGACATCGCTCTAAAAAAACGCATGGCAGGGTAGCTTGAGCAATGAATGTCTTTGCCTTTAGGTGGGAAGTGTATGAGCGTGATGTACTGGCCATGCATTCGCCTATGTCTAGAACAATTAAAGTCAAGTTTTGAAAAATAAAAACAGGCTTTTTTTTTCAATTGCACTTACGACAACAAATTTTATGAGTCGTAAACAACCATGACCTGGGTTTTTCATGGAATATATTATGACATTTCTAATCATATCAGTCGACTTCAACTTCTACTTTGAAATGTAGGCATGTGATACCCTGAAAATTCTTGATTAAAAAACCTGTGTTTCATGGAACCACACCTGCACAAAGAACCAAACCTTCACTAAAGTGACGTCCATGAGTGCATTAATGCTACAAACCCATAGCACTTTCATCGTATTAAACTCAGAGAGCTTTGGCAATTATCTCGTAGTGGACACTCTGTTTTCAGCCTAGCTAGTCTTTGGGCACCGCTGCGAAAGTTCGTTTCCTTTTCTCTTAGCAAAACATCTGGTGAGTGTGTAGAGGGCACAGTTCACTAATTCCCCTCTTCTGGCTCCTGTCGTTTTCCACAGAGAGCTTTTGTTTCAGTTTTTCTTTCACTAAAGGGCAGATGTTCTTATCCTTGAGTGTGGTTAGGGATCGGAAAAGACCTTACAGTGGTATACCACATAAAAGC
>JAGGCT020000035.1:1564335-1613394 GCA_017654935.2 Phymorhynchus buccinoides
TGCAAGAAGACAGCTTTGTGTACACATCAGGGAACTCCTCTCGGAGCGTCTTTTGTTGAGGAGGAAGGAATCTTATACCTCGCTCGTCAGCGTCAACAAAGCGATGCTGTATCCAATCTGTGTAAATTGGGGGGAAATCTTTCTAATCTTTTCGAACAATGGCTGGAGCCGGGGCTAGGCCGTTTGTTGACAAGAAACTGGCCCAAAGGAAGGTTATGCTCTTCTCCAAAACCTACGTCCCGGAGTGCAAGGAGGTGAAGAGCGTGTTGGAGGAGTTCGACATGAAAGCAGAAGTGTACGAGTGTACTGAGATAGAGAAACGTCAAGACGTCAACCAGATTGAAAACTACTTTCAGATTCTTTGCCTGACGGACAATCGTGCAGTAAGTATAATTGCTGGAGTTTACTGTTTTCTGTTTGTTTTGTGCAGTCTGGAGAGTAGATGTATACTGACAAAAGCTCACCTCATTATCTGGGAGTACATAATATAGTACATCAGTGCGCATTTCCGTAGATTCCACTAAAGTTACAGCGACAGAATAGTCAAAAGTGACTGTTATGTGGTTGCTTTACAGGAAAGAAAGAAGACAAAACAAAAACCTCACTCAAGTCAAGTGGTGATATGATGCATTGACAGACACAGAAGAGAGAACCAGACTTCATCCAGACTGCCATGGAGTTACAGGGAGTTTGGGGGAGTTCCGGTATTCAGGGGTACCCATGGAGTGGAACCAACTAAGTGAGGCCACTGTCACCGCAGGCTCTGTCAGCGCTGGACCAGATCACCATCTGAGCCTGCAACTACTGACCACTAGGACATTTTTTTTTGTGGGGGGGGACTTGTTTTGCTTCTGGAAGTCGGGCCTGGGCCTTTCCGGCTAGAACTGGGGGGGGTTAATGGTCTTAACCCAGGGTAGGAGTAGGTCTTTCTCCCATGTTTTTTATTAGGTTCATCGTCAGAAGTGGCGTCTGTGATCGATGTATCCAGACAGAAACAGAAACAGACATACAGAGACAATGTTTGGAAGAGATCAGCCTGATGAAGTTGGTTGTCTGAGGAGAAGAAGAAGAAGAAGAAGAAGAAGAAGAAGAAACATAGAGAGACCAAGTCTGGGAGACAGAGTGACAGAGAGAGACAACAGGGACAGAGACAAAGTCTAGAAAGAGAGAGAGAGAGAGAGACAAACAGAAGGAGATGACAGTTGGAGAGTGAGAGGAGACAAAGACAGATAAGTACAATATGTATCCCACCCGATCCGTGGAGAGAGAGAGACAACAGAAGGAACGAGAAATACAGAAACAGAGACTCGCAATGTCTGGAGAGATACAGAGGCACAGAGAGTCAGAGACAGAGGCAAAGTCTGGTTGACAGAGAGACAAAGAGACAGACACTCGCACAGAGACAGACACTAGGGAGACAGGCAGACACAAACTAGACAGAAAGAGATAGAGACAGAGACATCTGTCTGGAGAGAGACAGAGACAAAGTCTGGAGAGAAACACACACACGGATGGAATGAGATAAATACAAAGTCTGGTTGACAGAGAGACAAAGAGACAGACTCGCATATTGAGCGAAATCAGACAGACACTGGAGAGAGAGAGACATAGACAGAGACAATGTCTGGAGAGAGATAGAAATATAGAAATGTGTATCATATCACTCACCCCTTGAGTGAGGTTTTGTCCGTTTTTCCAGATACCGAGGTGGGCTTTTGTCTGGGATCCATATTATACATCTGTATCACACTGGGTGTGGTGTGTGTGTGTGTACGCATGTATGTGTATGCATGTGTGTGTCGATGTGTTTTGTTTGTCAGTCTGTTTACATCACGTAACTCTGTCACTATCTCTCATTTGCTCTGTCTCCCGGTCTCTCTCCGTCTGTCTTGAGAACTCTTTCCTTCTTCCTGTCTCTTCCTCTCTTGAATGTCTGTATTCCTGTCTGTGTGTCCTGAGTGAAAGGAGTGTGAATGTGAGCACGTAAATTTCGTTTGTGTGTGTGTCTGCAGTTATATGTGCGTGCGTCATGCGAGAGTGTGTCTGTGTTTAGTGTAGGTCCAATGTATGTGTGCGAGTATGTCTGTATCAGATTGTCTATACTGTGATGTGTGACTCAATTGTGTTTTGTTGACAGGTCCCACAGCTGTTTGTGGATGGGCGTTACGTTGGCGGTCACGAGGAAATCATGCGAATGCACAGCAACGGCAAGCTCAAAAATTTATTACAAGCGGCAGGGGCTCTGTCCTAAGGACTCGGCACAAACGGCGAAAAACTAGCGCTTGTGTCAAGACAATGTAAATGCAATGCTGTATCTGTTACGTATGTGTATTGTCATTGCAATATCTACATAAAACAACTGCAATATGTATTATATCATCGAGTTTATTTTAATTTAAAGCAATCATCTAAGTTTTAAGGGAGAACGTTGTCAAGTTATTTTCTTTCAACCAAGTTTTGGAGATTACGATAAACGGCAGCATATTGAATGCTAAGTATTATTCAAACAATGACTGCTAGATGTGAAGAAATTGTACATGCTTTTGGATTGAAAGGAGAGCATAGGTTGAAGACAGGTTTTTTGTAATTAATGTTGATATACGTTTTATATTTTGTTTCCTTTACTTACACCTTCCAGTTTTAGTGCTTATCTTCACATTTCAAACACAAGCAATGACATCAAAGTCCTTTAAAAAAAAAGAAGAAAAGAACAGAAAGCCATTTCTTCTGCGTCCATATTATAAGTGTGGGTGCATAAGTGTTGTGGGTGTATGTGAGAGAGTTCTTTTTGTGAATGCAAAATGCATTGTTACAACTATTTTGTGACCAAGATAGAAGCGGGTGGTAAGCTCTAGAGTCTGATTCTTGCCTGGTTAGTCTTTGCAGTAAAAGAATGCTCAACAGAGCAAACAATGAACACAAATGACACCAAGATAGAAGCGGGTGGTAAGCTCTAGAGTCTGATTCTTGCCTGGTTAGTCTTTGCAGTAAAAGAATGCTCAACAGAGCAAACAATGAACACAAATGACACCAAGATAGAAGCGGGTGGTAAGCTCTAGAGTCTGATTCTTGCCTGGTTAGTCTTTGCAGTAAAAGAATGCTCAACAGAGCAAACAATGAACACAAATGACACCAAGATAGAAGCGGGTGGTAAGCTCTAGAGTCTGATTCTTGCCTGGTTAGTCTTTGCAGTAAAAGAATGCACAACAGAGCAAACAATGAACACAAATGACACCAAGACAGAAGCGGGTGGTAAGCTCTAGAGTCTGATTCTTGCCTGGTTAGTCTTTGCAGTAAAAGAATGCTCAACAGAGCAAACAATGAACACAAATGACACCAAGATAGAAGCGGGTGGTAAGCTCTAGAGTCTGATTCTTGCCTGGTTAGTCTTTGCAGTAAAAGAATGCACAACAGAGCAAACAATGAACACAAATGACACCAAGATAGAAGCGGGTGGTAAGCTCTAGAGTCTGATTCTTGCCTGGTTAGTCTTTGCAGTAAAAGAATGCTCAACAGAGCAAACAATGAACACAAATGACACCAAGATAGAAGCGGGTGGTAAGCTCTAGAGTCTGATTCTTGCCTGGTTAGTCTTTGCAGTAAAAGAATGCACAACAGAGCAAACAATGAACACAAATGACACCAAGATAGAAGCGGGTGGTAAGCTCTAGAGTCTGATTCTTGCCTGGTTAGTCTTTGCAGTAAAAGAATGCTCAACAGAGCAAACAATGAACACAAATGACACCAAGATAGAAGCGGGTGGTAAGCTCTAGAGTCTGATTCTTGCCTGGTTAGTCTTTGCAGTAAAAGAATGCTCAACAGAGCAAACAATGAACACAAATGACACCAAGATAGAAGCGGGTGGTAAGCTCTAGAGTCTGATTCTTGCCTGGTTAGTCTTTGCAGTAAAAGAATGCACAACAGAGCAAACAATGAACACAAATGACACCAAGACAGAAGCGGGTGGTAAGCTCTAGAGTCTGATTCTTGCCTGGTTAGTCTCTGCAGTAAAAGAATGCACAACAGAGCAAACAATGAACACAAATGACACCAAGATAGAAGCGGGTGGTAAGCTCTAGAGTCTGATTCTTGCCTGGTTAGTCTTTGCAGTAAAAGAATGCTCAACAGAGCAAACAATGAACACAAATGACACCAAGATAGAAGCGGGTGGTAAGCTCTAGAGTCTGATTCTTGCCTGGTTAGTCTTTGCAGTAAAAGAATGCTCAACAGAGCAAACAATGAACACAAATGACACCAAGATAGAAGCGGGTGGTAAGCTCTAGAGTCTGATTCTTGCCTGGTTAGTCTTTGCAGTAAAAGAATGCTCAACAGAGCAAACAATGAACACAAATGACCCCAAGATAGAAGCGGGTGGTAAGCTCTAGAGTCTGATTCTTGCCTGGTTAGTCTTTGCAGTAAAAGAATGCTCAACAGAGCAAACAATGAACACAAATGACCCCAAGATAGAAGCGGGTGGTAAGCTCTAGAGTCTGATTCTTGCCTGGTTAGTCTTTGCAGTAAAAGAATGCTCAACAGAGCAAACAATGAACACAAATGACACCAAGATAGAAGCGGGTGGTAAGCTCTAGAGTCTGATTCTTGCCTGGTTAGTCTTTGCAGTAAAAGAATGCTCAACAGAGCAAACAATGAACACAAATGACACCAAGATAGAAGCGGGTGGTAAGCTCTAGAGTCTGATTCTTGCCTGGTTAGTCTTTGCAGTAAAAGAATGCTCAACAGAGCAAACAATGAACACAAATGACACCAAGATAGAAGCGGGTGGTAAGCTCTAGAGTCTGATTCTTGCCTGGTTAGTCTTTGCAGTAAAAGAATGCTCAACAGAGCAAACAATGAACACAAATGACACCAAGATAGAAGCGGGTGGTAAGCTCTAGAGTCTGATTCTTGCCTGGTTAGTCTTTGCAGTAAAAGAATGCTCAACAGAGCAAACAATGAACACAAATGACCCCAAGATAGAAGCGGGTGGTAAGCTCTAGAGTCTGATTCTTGCCTGGTTAGTCTTTGCAGTAAAAGAATGCTCAACAGAGCAAACAATGAACACAAATGACACCAAGATAGAAGCGGGTGGTAAGCTCTAGAGTCTGATTCTTGCCTGGTTAGTCTCTGCAGTAAAAGAATGCTCAACAGAGCAAACAATGAACACAAATGACACCAAGATAGAAGCGGGTGGTAAGCTCTAGAGTCTGATTCTTGCCTGGTTAGTCTTTGCAGTAAAAGAATGCTCAACAGAGCAAACAATGAACACAAATGACACCAAGATAGAAGCGGGTGGTAAGCTCTAGAGTCTGATTCTTGCCTGGTTAGTCTCTGCAGTAAAAGAATGCTCAACAGAGCAAACAATGAACACAAATGACCCCAAGATAGAAGCGGGTGGTAAGCTCTAGAGTCTGATTCTTGCCTGGTTAGTCTTTGCAGTAAAAGAATGCTCAACAGAGCAAACAATGAACACAAATGACACCAAGACAGAAGCGGGTGGTAAGCTCTAGAGTCTGATTCTTGCCTGGTTAGTCTTTGCAGTAAAAGAATGCTCAACAGAGCAAACAATGAACACAAATGACACCAAGATAGAAGCGGGTGGTAAGCTCTAGAGTCTGATTCTTGCCTGGTTAGTCTTTGCAGTAAAAGAATGCTCAACAGAGCAAACAATGAACACAAATGACACCAAGATAGAAGCGGGTGGTAAGCTCTAGAGTCTGATTCTTGCCTGGTTAGTCTTTGCAGTAAAAGAATGCTCAACAGAGCAAACAATGAACACAAATGACACCAAGACAGAAGCGGGTGGTAAGCTCTAGAGTCTGATTCTTGCCTGGTTAGTCTTTGCAGTAAAAGAATGCACAACAGAGCAAACAATGAACACAAATGACACCAAGATAGAAGCGGGTGGTAAGCTCTAGAGTCTGATTCTTGCCTGGTTAGTCTTTGCAGTAAAAGAATGCACAACAGAGCAAACAATGAACACAAATGACACCAAGACAGAAGCGGGTGGTAAGCTCTAGAGTCTGATTCTTGCCTGGTTAGTCTTTGCAGTAAAAGAATGCACAACAGAGCAAACAATGAACACAAATGACACCAAGATAGAAGCGGGTGGTAAGCTCTAGAGTCTGATTCTTGCCTGGTTAGTCTTTGCAGTAAAAGAATGCTCAACAGAGCAAACAATGAACACAAATGACACCAAGATAGAAGCGGGTGGTAAGCTCTAGAGTCTGATTCTTGCCTGGTTAGTCTTTGCAGTAAAAGAATGCTCAACAGAGCAAACAATGAACACAAATGACACCAAGATAGAAGCGGGTGGTAAGCTCTAGAGTCTGATTCTTGCCTGGTTAGTCTTTGCAGTAAAAGAATGCTCAACAGAGCAAACAATGAACACAAATGACACCAAGACAGAAGCGGGTGGTAAGCTCTAGAGTCTGATTCTTGCCTGGTTAGTCTTTGCAGTAAAAGAATGCTCAACAGAGCAAACAATGAACACAAATGACACCAAGATAGAAGCGGGTGGTAAGCTCTAGAGTCTGATTCTTGCCTGGTTAGTCTTTGCAGTAAAAGAATGCACAACAGAGCAAACAATGAACACAAATGACACCAAGATAGAAGCGGGTGGTAAGCTCTAGAGTCTGATTCTTGCCTGGTTAGTCTTTGCAGTAAAAGAATGCTCAACAGAGCAAACAATGAACACAAATGACACCAAGATAGAAGCGGGTGGTAAGCTCTAGAGTCTGATTCTTGCCTGGTTAGTCTTTGCAGTAAAAGAATGCTCAACAGAGCAAACAATGAACACAAATGACACCAAGATAGAAGCGGGTGGTAAGCTCTAGAGTCTGATTCTTGCCTGGTTAGTCTTTGCAGTAAAAGAATGCTCAACAGAGCAAACAATGAACACAAATGACACCAAGACAGAAGCGGGTGGTAAGCTCTAGAGTCTGATTCTTGCCTGGTTAGTCTCTGCAGTAAAAGAATGCTCAACAGAGCAAACAATGAACACAAATGACACCAAGATAGAAGCGGGTGGTAAGCTCTAGAGTCTGATTCTTGCCTGGTTAGTCTTTGCAGTAAAAGAATGCTCAACAGAGCAAACAATGAACACAAATGACACCAAGATAGAAGCGGGTGGTAAGCTCTAGAGTCTGATTCTTGCCTGGTTAGTCTTTGCAGTAAAAGAATGCACAACAGAGCAAACAATGAACACAAATGACACCAAGATAGAAGCGGGTGGTAAGCTCTAGAGTCTGATTCTTGCCTGGTTAGTCTTTGCAGTAAAAGAATGCTCAACAGAGCAAACAATGAACACAAATGACCCCAAGATAGAAGCGGGTGGTAAGCTCTAGAGTCTGATTCTTGCCTGGTTAGTCTTTGCAGTAAAAGAATGCTCAACAGAGCAAACAATGAACACAAATGACACCAAGATAGAAGCGGGTGGTAAGCTCTAGAGTCTGATTCTTGCCTGGTTAGTCTTTGCAGTAAAAGAATGCACAACAGAGCAAACAATGAACACAAATGACACCAAGATAGAAGCGGGTGGTAAGCTCTAGAGTCTGATTCTTGCCTGGTTAGTCTTTGCAGTAAAAGAATGCTCAACAGAGCAAACAATGAACACAAATGACACCAAGACAGAAGCGGGTGGTAAGCTCTAGAGTCTGATTCTTGCCTGGTTAGTCTTTGCAGTAAAAGAATGCTCAACAGAGCAAACAATGAACACAAATGACACCAAGATAGAAGCGGGTGGTAAGCTCTAGAGTCTGATTCTTGCCTGGTTAGTCTTTGCAGTAAAAGAATGCTCAACAGAGCAAACAATGAACACAAATGACCCCAAGATAGAAGCGGGTGGTAAGCTCTAGAGTCTGATTCTTGCCTGGTTAGTCTTTGCAGTAAAAGAATGCACAACAGAGCAAACAATGAACACAAATGACACCAAGATAGAAGCGGGTGGTAAGCTCTAGAGTCTGATTCTTGCCTGGTTAGTCTTTGCAGTAAAAGAATGCTCAACAGAGCAAACAATGAACACAAATGACACCAAGATAGAAGCGGGTGGTAAGCTCTAGAGTCTGATTCTTGCCTGGTTAGTCTTTGCAGTAAAAGAATGCTCAACAGAGCAAACAATGAACACAAATGACACCAAGATAGAAGCGGGTGGTAAGCTCTAGAGTCTGATTCTTGCCTGGTTAGTCTTTGCAGTAAAAGAATGCTCAACAGAGCAAACAATGAACACAAATGACACCAAGACAGAAGCGGGTGGTAAGCTCTAGAGTCTGATTCTTGCCTGGTTAGTCTTTGCAGTAAAAGAATGCTCAACAGAGCAAACAATGAACACAAATGACACCAAGATAGAAGCGGGTGGTAAGCTCTAGAGTCTGATTCTTGCCTGGTTAGTCTTTGCAGTAAAAGAATGCTCAACAGAGCAAACAATGAACACAAATGATCCGTCAATAGATTTCATTAAATATTTCTTGTGTGTGTGTGTTTGTGTGTGTGTGTGTTCTTAATAACTATCTCTCTCTCTCCCTCTCTCAAATACCTATTCATTCAACAGAACACTTAAAAAGACATGTACATTTATTGCATGTTTATTATAATTCTACAAACACGACATAAATTTATCTAAAAATAAATCCGATTCATGGATTTTATTTTACTCTGGATTCCTGTGGACTAAATCTCACGTAATTCAAGAATAACAAGAACTGATTCAGTACATTTTGAAACTATATAAAATTCGTTTTATCATATAAATGTGTCCGCACACTCATCTTGATCTTTTTTCACTTGCTTCAATCCTTTACTTCCTTTGTTATCTTTGAACAGGGTTACATTCTTATTCAGCAAGACACAGGCAAAGCAATCTCATTGATACTTTAATAAAATTCACAACAGCCCAAAATACAGTCTTTTTAATCAATCTCATCAAATGCAACATTTATAAGTGTAGTACAGTAGTACACACTTTTTTGTTGCCAGATCAAGTTTTGCAATACAAAAACACAGTAAAATTTTTTACCTTCAGAATCAAGTAAATGTGAAAAAGGAGAGAAACCCCCCCCCCCCGAACAATTCTGACTATAGAAGTGAAGAACATGTAAAAACTAAAATGTTTCTAATCTGCAACAATGATTTCATTCCATACAATGGAAACAGCGGGTTTATTTATTTTTATTTTTACATTGCTTTTATAGTCCCGTCAACAGCAATGGTTTTCTCAGGACTGTCACCACAGTAAACATCAAACACGTCAATAACATCCTACATGTATTTACTTTACAAACAACCTGAAAAAATTACAAAAACACAAAACAATTTATTACATGACCTTCATCATTGTACCCTATAGCACATAATTCCAAACAGTGCTGGAAACGTCGAACCATTCCGTTCTATTTATCGGATCCAGGTTAAAGAAAAACAGTAAAAAAGGATAACAAATACATACTACTAAACAAAAAAGACATACTAAAGGCCATATAGGCAAATATGCACTGCAGAATCGACAACAGGTGCCCACTCAAGTGCGTTAAGGTCTCACGCTTGGACGCCAGTGTACAATAATTAAAAAAAAACCTGGCATGTCATAAATTGTAAAAAGGAAAAAAAGTGGAAAGGTTTTATAGAAAAAAAATGCAGGTAAATAAACGGGAGGTAAATCTAACAAAAATTGACAGTACAAATGAGTACACACATCACCTTGTGAAACCGAAATCACACTTTCCCGCAAATCTCATGTATCACAGAGATCTGTACAAATATTCCAATAAATCAACCGAGTGCATGTACAAAGCGACCTCACACCACGTTTAAAAACCTGGTTAACTTGAAGCAAGATTCTTTACATTCTATCCATTTTCCCCCCCTCCAAAACTAAAGGACTTCTTACGAACAAGCTCTTCAATAATTCAGGTAAAGAAGATTTACTTGATTAAGTTGAAGGGTTGGTAAACGAAAACAAACTTTTATTTAACCAGGGAAACACGAGATAAGCAATACACTTAAAAAAAATATATAAAAAATTCAAACTACCAAAAATTTGCAAGCAACCTGGACATTTTTTGTCGCTGTCGAAAGTCGCGGGCGATTTAAGCCAGCGAAAATAGCGCATATGGAATTCCAGCTTTATGATTGTTTTACATATCAGTATTTGACTTTCTTTTCTATTGCATGGTGGTACACAAATCAGTTCTCAACTCAACTTTGTGTCGAGGTCTTGTTCATTCCTATGAAATCTTCTTTTTTGTTTTTGGGGGGCTTCTCTTTATGGTTTCTTTATTGGTTAATGTCAACATTTGTTGCATAATAAGCTTTCCATTTCTAAGTGTAATCATGTTTAAGAAACTTAGTATGTGCATAATTTTCATGAAATGTTTAGTCCCGCATTTTTCTGACTACCATATTTTACGGACTACAAGGCGCACCTGATTATAAGCCCGAATTCCATATTCCAAATTTTACACAAAATTAAGATTTTGTTATTATAGGTTTTTTTAACTATTTTATCAGTCACATTATAAGGCGCAGGGGTCTCAGTCTAGGAAAACAGTATCGCCTTATAGTCCGTAAAATACGATATAAGGCGATACTTTTTTTTCTCAGACTGAGACCCCTGCGCCTTATAATGTGACTAGTAATAATGCTAATAGTAAGAAACTACAGGAACAAAATCTGAAACATTTGCAGGGGTGCACCTTATAGTCCAATGAATATGTACACTATTTCAGGGTTTTCTTGTTACGTGCTCCTGGGTATAGTCCAGGCAGACTCTGCTACGATTGGTTTTTAATGGGTTTTTCACGGTGCAATTTTTGGTAGTTTGAATTTTTTATATATTTTTTTTAAGTGTATTGCTTATCTCGTGTTTCCCTGGTTAAATAAAAGTTTGTTTTCGTTTACCAACCCTTCAACTTAATCAAGTAAATCTTCTTTACCTGAATTATTGAAGAGCTTGTTCGTAAGAAGTCCTTTAGTTTTGGAGGGGGGGAAAATGGATAGAATGTAAAGAATCTTGCTTCAAGTTAA
Source organism: Phymorhynchus buccinoides (assembly GCA_017654935.2). Lineage (NCBI taxonomy): Eukaryota > Metazoa > Mollusca > Gastropoda > Neogastropoda > Raphitomidae > Phymorhynchus > Phymorhynchus buccinoides. Next base: position 1,575,352 of record JAGGCT020000035.1, read on the forward strand.
CCAGGTTTTTAAACGTGGTGTGAGGTCGCTTTGTACATGCACTCGGTTGATTTATTGGAATATTTGTACAGATCTCTGTGATACATGAGATTTGCGGGAAAGTGTGATTTCGGTTTCACAAGGTGATGTGTGTACTCATTTGTACTGTCAATTTTTGTTAGATTTACCTCCCGTTTATTTACCTGCATTTTTTTTCTATAAAACCTTTCCACTTTTTTTCCTTTTTACAATTTATGACATGCCAGGTTTTTTTAATTATTGTACACTGGCTTCCAAGCGTGAGACTTAACGCACTTGAGTGGGCACCTGTTGTCGATTCTGCAGTGCATATTTGCCTATATGGCCTTTAGTATGTCTTTTTTTGTTAGTAGTATGTATTTGTGATCCTTTTTGACTGTTTTCTTTAACCTGGATCCGATAAATAGAACGGAATGGTTCGACGTTTCCAGCACTGTTTGGAATCGTGTGCTATAGGGTACAATGATGAAGGTGTCAAGTAATACATTTTGTGTTTTTGTAATTTTTTCAGGTTGTTTGTAAAGTAAATACATGTGGGATGTTGTCGACGTGTTTGATGTTTACTGTCGTGACAGTCCTGAGAAAACCTTTGCTGTTGACGGGACTATAAAAAATGTAAAAATAAAAATAAATTAAACCCGCTGTTTCATTGTATGGAATGAAATCATTGTTGCAGATTAGAAACATTTTAGTTTTTACATGTTCTTCACTTCTATAGTCAGAATTGTTTCGGTGTTTTTTTCTCTCCCTTTTCATATTTACTTGATTCTGAAAGTAAAAATTTTTACTGTGTTTTTGTGTTGCAAAACTTGATCTGGCAACAAAAAAGTGTGTACTACTGTACTACACTTATAAATGTTGCATTTGATGAGATTGATTAAAAAGACTGTATTTTGGGCTGTTGTGAATTTTATTAAAGTATCAATGAGATTGCTTTGCCTGTGTCTTGCTGAATAAGAATGTAACCCTGTTCAAAGATAACAAAGGAAGTAAAGGATTGAAGCAAGTGAAAAAAGATCAAGATGAGTGTGCGGACACATTTATATGATAAAACGAATTTTATATAGTTTCAAAATGTACTGAATCAGTTCTTGTTATTCTTGAATTACGTGAGATTTAGTCCACAGGAATCCAGAGTAAAATAAAATCCATGAATCGGATTTATTTTTAGATAAATTTATGTCGTGTTTGTAGAATTATAATAAACATGCAATAAATGTACATGTCTTTTTAAGTGTTCTGTTGAATGAATAGGTATTTGAGAGAGGGAGAGAGAGAGATAGTTATTAAGAACACACACACACACAAACACACACACACAGAAATATTTAATGAAATCTATTGACGGATCATTTGTGTTCATTGTTTGCTCTGTTGAGCATTCTTTTACTGCAAAGACTAACCAGGCAAGAATCAGACTCTAGAGCTTACCACCCGCTTCTATCTTGGTGTCATTTGTGTTCATTGTTTGCTCTGTTGAGCATTCTTTTACTGCAAAGACTAACCAGGCAAGAATCAGACTCTAGAGCTTACCACCCGCTTCTGTCTTGGTGTCATTTGTGTTCATTGTTTGCTCTGTTGAGCATTCTTTTACTGCAAAGACTAACCAGGCAAGAATCAGACTCTAGAGCTTACCACCCGCTTCTATCTTGGTGTCATTTGTGTTCATTGTTTGCTCTGTTGAGCATTCTTTTACTGCAAAGACTAACCAGGCAAGAATCAGACTCTAGAGCTTACCACCCGCTTCTATCTTGGTGTCATTTGTGTTCATTGTTTGCTCTGTTGAGCATTCTTTTACTGCAAAGACTAACCAGGCAAGAATCAGACTCTAGAGCTTACCACCCGCTTCTATCTTGGTGTCATTTGTGTTCATTGTTTGCTCTGTTGTGCATTCTTTTACTGCAAAGACTAACCAGGCAAGAATCAGACTCTAGAGCTTACCACCCGCTTCTATCTTGGGGTCATTTGTGTTCATTGTTTGCTCTGTTGAGCATTCTTTTACTGCAAAGACTAACCAGGCAAGAATCAGACTCTAGAGCTTACCACCCGCTTCTATCTTGGTGTCATTTGTGTTCATTGTTTGCTCTGTTGAGCATTCTTTTACTGCAAAGACTAACCAGGCAAGAATCAGACTCTAGAGCTTACCACCCGCTTCTGTCTTGGTGTCATTTGTGTTCATTGTTTGCTCTGTTGAGCATTCTTTTACTGCAAAGACTAACCAGGCAAGAATCAGACTCTAGAGCTTACCACCCGCTTCTATCTTGGTGTCATTTGTGTTCATTGTTTGCTCTGTTGTGCATTCTTTTACTGCAAAGACTAACCAGGCAAGAATCAGACTCTAGAGCTTACCACCCGCTTCTATCTTGGTGTCATTTGTGTTCATTGTTTGCTCTGTTGAGCATTCTTTTACTGCAAAGACTAACCAGGCAAGAATCAGACTCTAGAGCTTACCACCCGCTTCTGTCTTGGTGTCATTTGTGTTCATTGTTTGCTCTGTTGAGCATTCTTTTACTGCAAAGACTAACCAGGCAAGAATCAGACTCTAGAGCTTACCACCCGCTTCTATCTTGGTGTCATTTGTGTTCATTGTTTGCTCTGTTGAGCATTCTTTTACTGCAAAGACTAACCAGGCAAGAATCAGACTCTAGAGCTTACCACCCGCTTCTATCTTGGTGTCATTTGTGTTCATTGTTTGCTCTGTTGAGCATTCTTTTACTGCAAAGACTAACCAGGCAAGAATCAGACTCTAGAGCTTACCACCCGCTTCTATCTTGGTGTCATTTGTGTTCATTGTTTGCTCTGTTGAGCATTCTTTTACTGCAAAGACTAACCAGGCAAGAATCAGACTCTAGAGCTTACCACCCGCTTCTGTCTTGGTGTCATTTGTGTTCATTGTTTGCTCTGTTGAGCATTCTTTTACTGCAAAGACTAACCAGGCAAGAATCAGACTCTAGAGCTTACCACCCGCTTCTATCTTGGTGTCATTTGTGTTCATTGTTTGCTCTGTTGAGCATTCTTTTACTGCAAAGACTAACCAGGCAAGAATCAGACTCTAGAGCTTACCACCCGCTTCTATCTTGGTGTCATTTGTGTTCATTGTTTGCTCTGTTGAGCATTCTTTTACTGCAAAGACTAACCAGGCAAGAATCAGACTCTAGAGCTTACCACCCGCTTCTATCTTGGTGTCATTTGTGTTCATTGTTTGCTCTGTTGAGCATTCTTTTACTGCAAAGACTAACCAGGCAAGAATCAGACTCTAGAGCTTACCACCCGCTTCTATCTTGGTGTCATTTGTGTTCATTGTTTGCTCTGTTGAGCATTCTTTTACTGCAAAGACTAACCAGGCAAGAATCAGACTCTAGAGCTTACCACCCGCTTCTGTCTTGGTGTCATTTGTGTTCATTGTTTGCTCTGTTGAGCATTCTTTTACTGCAAAGACTAACCAGGCAAGAATCAGACTCTAGAGCTTACCACCCGCTTCTATCTTGGTGTCATTTGTGTTCATTGTTTGCTCTGTTGAGCATTCTTTTACTGCAAAGACTAACCAGGCAAGAATCAGACTCTAGAGCTTACCACCCGCTTCTATCTTGGTGTCATTTGTGTTCATTGTTTGCTCTGTTGAGCATTCTTTTACTGCAAAGACTAACCAGGCAAGAATCAGACTCTAGAGCTTACCACCCGCTTCTATCTTGGTGTCATTTGTGTTCATTGTTTGCTCTGTTGTGCATTCTTTTACTGCAAAGACTAACCAGGCAAGAATCAGACTCTAGAGCTTACCACCCGCTTCTGTCTTGGTGTCATTTGTGTTCATTGTTTGCTCTGTTGTGCATTCTTTTACTGCAAAGACTAACCAGGCAAGAATCAGACTCTAGAGCTTACCACCCGCTTCTATCTTGGTGTCATTTGTGTTCATTGTTTGCTCTGTTGTGCATTCTTTTACTGCAAAGACTAACCAGGCAAGAATCAGACTCTAGAGCTTACCACCCGCTTCTGTCTTGGTGTCATTTGTGTTCATTGTTTGCTCTGTTGAGCATTCTTTTACTGCAAAGACTAACCAGGCAAGAATCAGACTCTAGAGCTTACCACCCGCTTCTATCTTGGTGTCATTTGTGTTCATTGTTTGCTCTGTTGAGCATTCTTTTACTGCAAAGACTAACCAGGCAAGAATCAGACTCTAGAGCTTACCACCCGCTTCTATCTTGGTGTCATTTGTGTTCATTGTTTGCTCTGTTGAGCATTCTTTTACTGCAAAGACTAACCAGGCAAGAATCAGACTCTAGAGCTTACCACCCGCTTCTGTCTTGGTGTCATTTGTGTTCATTGTTTGCTCTGTTGAGCATTCTTTTACTGCAAAGACTAACCAGGCAAGAATCAGACTCTAGAGCTTACCACCCGCTTCTATCTTGGGGTCATTTGTGTTCATTGTTTGCTCTGTTGAGCATTCTTTTACTGCAAAGACTAACCAGGCAAGAATCAGACTCTAGAGCTTACCACCCGCTTCTATCTTGGTGTCATTTGTGTTCATTGTTTGCTCTGTTGAGCATTCTTTTACTGCAAAGACTAACCAGGCAAGAATCAGACTCTAGAGCTTACCACCCGCTTCTATCTTGGTGTCATTTGTGTTCATTGTTTGCTCTGTTGAGCATTCTTTTACTGCAAAGACTAACCAGGCAAGAATCAGACTCTAGAGCTTACCACCCGCTTCTATCTTGGTGTCATTTGTGTTCATTGTTTGCTCTGTTGAGCATTCTTTTACTGCAAAGACTAACCAGGCAAGAATCAGACTCTAGAGCTTACCACCCGCTTCTATCTTGGGGTCATTTGTGTTCATTGTTTGCTCTGTTGAGCATTCTTTTACTGCAAAGACTAACCAGGCAAGAATCAGACTCTAGAGCTTACCACCCGCTTCTATCTTGGTGTCATTTGTGTTCATTGTTTGCTCTGTTGAGCATTCTTTTACTGCAAAGACTAACCAGGCAAGAATCAGACTCTAGAGCTTACCACCCGCTTCTATCTTGGTGTCATTTGTGTTCATTGTTTGCTCTGTTGAGCATTCTTTTACTGCAAAGACTAACCAGGCAAGAATCAGACTCTAGAGCTTACCACCCGCTTCTATCTTGGTGTCATTTGTGTTCATTGTTTGCTCTGTTGAGCATTCTTTTACTGCAAAGACTAACCAGGCAAGAATCAGACTCTAGAGCTTACCACCCGCTTCTATCTTGGGGTCATTTGTGTTCATTGTTTGCTCTGTTGAGCATTCTTTTACTGCAAAGACTAACCAGGCAAGAATCAGACTCTAGAGCTTACCACCCGCTTCTATCTTGGGGTCATTTGTGTTCATTGTTTGCTCTGTTGAGCATTCTTTTACTGCAAAGACTAACCAGGCAAGAATCAGACTCTAGAGCTTACCACCCGCTTCTATCTTGGGGTCATTTGTGTTCATTGTTTGCTCTGTTGAGCATTCTTTTACTGCAAAGACTAACCAGGCAAGAATCAGACTCTAGAGCTTACCACCCGCTTCTATCTTGGTGTCATTTGTGTTCATTGTTTGCTCTGTTGAGCATTCTTTTACTGCAAAGACTAACCAGGCAAGAATCAGACTCTAGAGCTTACCACCCGCTTCTATCTTGGTGTCATTTGTGTTCATTGTTTGCTCTGTTGAGCATTCTTTTACTGCAAAGACTAACCAGGCAAGAATCAGACTCTAGAGCTTACCACCCGCTTCTATCTTGGTGTCATTTGTGTTCATTGTTTGCTCTGTTGAGCATTCTTTTACTGCAAAGACTAACCAGGCAAGAATCAGACTCTAGAGCTTACCACCCGCTTCTATCTTGGTGTCATTTGTGTTCATTGTTTGCTCTGTTGTGCATTCTTTTACTGCAAAGACTAACCAGGCAAGAATCAGACTCTAGAGCTTACCACCCGCTTCTATCTTGGTGTCATTTGTGTTCATTGTTTGCTCTGTTGAGCATTCTTTTACTGCAAAGACTAACCAGGCAAGAATCAGACTCTAGAGCTTACCACCCGCTTCTATCTTGGTGTCATTTGTGTTCATTGTTTGCTCTGTTGAGCATTCTTTTACTGCAAAGACTAACCAGGCAAGAATCAGACTCTAGAGCTTACCACCCGCTTCTATCTTGGTGTCATTTGTGTTCATTGTTTGCTCTGTTGAGCATTCTTTTACTGCAAAGACTAACCAGGCAAGAATCAGACTCTAGAGCTTACCACCCGCTTCTATCTTGGTGTCATTTGTGTTCATTGTTTGCTCTGTTGAGCATTCTTTTACTGCAAAGACTAACCAGGCAAGAATCAGACTCTAGAGCTTACCACCCGCTTCTATCTTGGTGTCATTTGTGTTCATTGTTTGCTCTGTTGTGCATTCTTTTACTGCAAAGACTAACCAGGCAAGAATCAGACTCTAGAGCTTACCACCCGCTTCTATCTTGGTGTCATTTGTGTTCATTGTTTGCTCTGTTGAGCATTCTTTTACTGCAAAGACTAACCAGGCAAGAATCAGACTCTAGAGCTTACCACCCGCTTCTGTCTTGGTGTCATTTGTGTTCATTGTTTGCTCTGTTGTGCATTCTTTTACTGCAAAGACTAACCAGGCAAGAATCAGACTCTAGAGCTTACCACCCGCTTCTATCTTGGTGTCATTTGTGTTCATTGTTTGCTCTGTTGAGCATTCTTTTACTGCAAAGACTAACCAGGCAAGAATCAGACTCTAGAGCTTACCACCCGCTTCTATCTTGGTGTCATTTGTGTTCATTGTTTGCTCTGTTGAGCATTCTTTTACTGCAAAGACTAACCAGGCAAGAATCAGACTCTAGAGCTTACCACCCGCTTCTATCTTGGTGTCATTTGTGTTCATTGTTTGCTCTGTTGAGCATTCTTTTACTGCAAAGACTAACCAGGCAAGAATCAGACTCTAGAGCTTACCACCCGCTTCTATCTTGGTCACAAAATAGTTGTAACAATGCATTTTGCATTCACAAAAAGAACTCTCTCACATACACCCACAACACTTATGCACCCACACTTATAATATGGACGCAGAAGAAATGGCTTTCTGTTCTTTTCTTCTTTTTTTTTAAAGGACTTTGATGTCATTGCTTGTGTTTGAAATGTGAAGATAAGCACTAAAACTGGAAGGTGTAAGTAAAGGAAACAAAATATAAAACGTATATCAACATTAATTACAAAAAACCTGTCTTCAACCTATGCTCTCCTTTCAATCCAAAAGCATGTACAATTTCTTCACATCTAGCAGTCATTGTTTGAATAATACTTAGCATTCAATATGCTGCCGTTTATCGTAATCTCCAAAACTTGGTTGAAAGAAAATAACTTGACAACGTTCTCCCTTAAAACTTAGATGATTGCTTTAAATTAAAATAAACTCGATGATATAATACATATTGCAGTTGTTTTATGTAGATATTGCAATGACAATACACATACGTAACAGATACAGCATTGCATTTACATTGTCTTGACACAAGCGCTAGTTTTTCGCCGTTTGTGCCGAGTCCTTAGGACAGAGCCCCTGCCGCTTGTAATAAATTTTTGAGCTTGCCGTTGCTGTGCATTCGCATGATTTCCTCGTGACCGCCAACGTAACGCCCATCCACAAACAGCTGTGGGACCTGTCAACAAAACACAATTGAGTCACACATCACAGTATAGACAATCTGATACAGACATACTCGCACACATACATTGGACCTACACTAAACACAGACACACTCTCGCATGACGCACGCACATATAACTGCAGACACACACACAAACGAAATTTACGTGCTCACATTCACACTCCTTTCACTCAGGACACACAGACAGGAATACAGACATTCAAGAGAGGAAGAGACAGGAAGAAGGAAAGAGTTCTCAAGACAGACGGAGAGAGACCGGGAGACAGAGCAAATGAGAGATAGTGACAGAGTTACGTGATGTAAACAGACTGACAAACAAAACACATCGACACACACATGCATACACATACATGCGTACACACACACACACCACACCCAGTGTGATACAGATGTATAATATGGATCCCAGACAAAAGCCCACCTCGGTATCTGGAAAAACGGACAAAACCTCACTCAAGGGGTGAGTGATATGATACACATTTCTATATTTCTATCTCTCTCCAGACATTGTCTCTGTCTATGTCTCTCTCTCTCCAGTGTCTGTCTGATTTCGCTCAATATGCGAGTCTGTCTCTTTGTCTCTCTGTCAACCAGACTTTGTATTTATCTCATTCCATCCGTTGTGTGTTTCTCTCCAGACTTTGTCTCTGTCTCTCTCCAGACAGTGTCTCTGTCTCTATCTCTTTCTGTCTAGTTTGTGTCTGCCTGTCTCCCTAGTGTCTGTCTCTGTGCGAGTGTCTGTCTCTTTGTCTCTCTGTCAACCAGACTTTGCCTCTGTCTCTGACTCTCTGTGCCTCTGTATCTCTCCAGACATTGCGAGTCTCTGTTTCTGTATTTCTCGTTCCTTCTGTTGTCTCTCTCTCTCCACGGATCGGGTGGGATACATATTTATTATCTGTCTTTGTCTCTCTCACTCTCACACTCTCATTCCTTCTGTTGTCTCTCTCTCTCTCTCTCTTTCTAGACTTTGTCTCTGTCCCTGTTGTCTCTCTCTGTCACTCTGTCTCCCAGACTTGGTCTCTCTATGTTTCTTCTTCTTCTTCTTCTTCTTCTTCTTCTTCTCCTCAGACAACCAACTTCATCAGGCTGATCTCTTCCAAACATTGTCTCTGTCTCTCTTTCTGTTTCTGTCTGGATACATCGATCACAGACGCCACTTCTGACGATGAACCTAATAAAAAACATGGGAGAAAGACCTACTCCTACCCTGGGTTAAGACCATTAACCCCCCCAGTTCTGCCGGAAAGGCCCAGGCCCCACTTCCAGAAGCAAGTCCCCCCCCCAAAAAAAAATGTCCTAGTGGTCAGTAGTTGCAGGCTCAGATGGTGATCTGGTCAGCGCTGACAGAGCCTGCGGTGACAGTGGCCTCACTTAGTTGGTTCCACTCCATGGGTACCCCTGAATACCGGAACTCCCCCAAACTCCCTGTAACTCCATGGCAGTCTGGATGAAGTCTGGTTCTCTCTTCTGTGTCTGTCAATGCATCATATCACCACTTGACTTGAGTGAGGTTTTTGTTTTGTCTTCTTTCTTTCCTGTAAAGCAACCACAGTCACGTCTGACTATTCTGTCGCTGTAACTTTAGTGGAATCTACGGAAATGCGCACTGATGTACTATATTATGTACTCCCAGATAATGAGGTGAGCTTTTGTCAGTATACATCTACTCTCCAGACTGCACAAAACAAACAGAAAACAGTAAACTCCAGCAATTATACTTACTGCACGATTGTCCGTCAGGCAAAGAATCTGAAAGTAGTTTTCAATCTGGTTGACGTCTTGACGTTTCTCTATCTCAGTACACTCGTACACTTCTGCTTTCATGTCGAACTCCTCCAACACGCTCTTCACCTCCTTGCACTCCGGGACGTAGGTTTTGGAGAAGAGCATAACCTTCCTTTGGGCCAGTTTCTTGTCAACAAACGGCCTAGCCCCGGCTCCAGCCATTGTTCGAAAAGATTAGAAAGATTTCCCCCCCAATTTCACAGATTTCGATACAGCAGCGGCGTTTGTTGACGCTGACGACGCGAGTAAGATTTCTTCCTCCTCAACAAAAGAAAGCTACGAGAGTGATTTCCCTTGAGTGTACACCAAAGCTGTCTTCTGCATCCTTTGTTTTTTGTCTCTACAACCACGGATTCTATATTTGTAGTGTCCATGCTACAACGCAGTATTTGAATTTCACCGATTTTTTCAATATTCATAGCTCTAATGCGATTTTGTTGTTGATTCAACCAAAGCTGGAGGGTACATCTGCAAAAATATTGTAGTGAAAAATAATAATGTGATTTTTGTTGCGTTCTAAGCTAAGTCTAAGAGTGAGATTAAGATTGATAAAAAAATACATTCCAAATAATGAAATATATGAAGAAAAAAAATATACCTTGCACTATACTATAGTGTGGTCTGTGACAATCCGTGAGTTGTAATTCAGACTGAGTTGAGGTTGAGCTATTTTCTTCAGTTCAAGGCGTGCACGCGCATACATGTGTGTGTGAGTGAGTGCGTGTCTATTAGCATAGCATAGCATAAATGGCACTATAGGCTATTTTGTTTAGCCTTTTGCCCTCTAAATATGTTTTTGATTTTTATTTGGTTTGGCTTCATTCACTGATGACTACTAAGGCATCTGTGTTTTATTCCTTTAAATCTGTATATTAACTGAATACATTTTGTTTTGGAAAAACTTGTCTATGATATTTTTGAATGAATTTAATGACTTTGCATTAACTGCTTCATCGGGAAGGTTATTCCATGCATTTATTACTCTGTTAGTAAAAAAAAGTTTTGTGCTAGTCTGGTGTTAGTATCTTTTTTGTACAGCTTAAAGTTATGGCCACGGGTTCTATCACCCTCACAAAGAGTTAGTAGGCTGTTAGTAGTGGAATAATCGTATAAATTGTGACATATTTTATAAACTTCAATCATATCACCCCTGAGCCTTCTATACTCTAGGCTAGGTATCCGCAGATAAATAAGTCTTTCCTCATAGGTCATATCATTTGTACCAACAATCTTTTTTGTAAACCTCCTCTGAACTCCCTCTAGCATATCAATGTGTTTTCTCAAATGTGGATACCATACAGGATTTCCATACTCTAACATAGGTCTCACCAAAGCCTTAAATAAAGGAATCATTATAACTTTTGATTTGTTAGTAATAATGCTAACAAGCAGACCAGACATCCTGTTGGCTTTTAATACAATATTATTTATGTGAGGCTCGAAAGTCAAGCCCGGGTCCACAAACACCCCAAGATCTTTCTCAACATCTGTAGGTTCCAGCACCCGTTTATCTTCATTATTTTTCATATAATATGTATGCTTGGGATTATTTTTTACCAAGGTGCATAACCTTACACTTTTGACTATTAAATTTCATGAGCCAAGTATCATCCCATGTAACTAAGTTATCAATGCACATTCATTGTCACAAAAGACCAGGAAATGATTAGATTAATAATGGATGTGCAAAATCCTGAGGTGAAATGTGGCTCCAAATTAATATTATGGCAGAGGCTAGGGTTATGGGTCCATAACCCGCATTCTCCAGACTACGGTTACGGGGCTCAATCACGGGACGCAAAAAAGTGTCTTGGAAAAACTACAAAGTAGCCCTTTCGACTATTCCACAGAAACAGAAAGAAACATTAGTACATACATTGACTCTAATATGTTCCTAACCCTATTCCTTATTTTAGCGAAACCTTCATGCATTATACAAAATAAGAAAATGCATTTGCTGATGAAGAATTCGACCAGCAAGCGTTGTCGCAGTCAAAAGTGTAGCTCGTGCAAATCTGCAGCTCGCTACTATGAGAGTCTGTATTTGCGACATTGAGCATGAACCACAAATTTAACTTTTTTTTAGGGATAGGGTTAGGGTTAGGTAAATGGTTCAAGTAAAGAAAGAGTTAAATTTGTGGTTGTCGCAAATACAGACTCTCATAGTAGCGAGCTGTAGATTTGCACGAGCTACACTTTTGACTGCGACAAGCATTACTATCCCTACTGAAAAAACCATGTCAAGTGTTGCAACAATCCCGTAACCGTAGCCACTGTAATTAATATTTATATGAGGATCCTAGTATCTTGGCTATTTAGATAGAATCTCTGGCAAAGGTATACTTTTCACTTTTAGTTTTTACTATTTCTTGGGGAAGATTGAGGAGAGGGGAGGGGGAACTATTTCTGTCATTTGTTCCCTTTTTTCCGCCAGGCCATGGCATCTGATGTTGTTCAACTTCAAGAGAACTTTTCCACAGCTGTATTGGAAGGAGACAGAGCAGGGTGGCAACGGGTGTTGGCAGGTAAGGAGCAGTCAGTTTTGCATATATCTTTAGGGGGGGGGGGGGGGGGTTCCGGACACACACACACCTTCTGCCCAAGATGAACAGGTCTGTAGAACTTTATACAAGGGTAAAAAAAAAAGAAAATGACTAAATTTTTGCTTTAATATTCACTAAATTGCAAAATTTTCAGGGGGCTTTGACCCCTCAAGTGGGTCAACCACCAACAATTCATTGCCCCTTAACCCGGAATCTGTGCAGCTCCCTGGACCCCCATTGGAAACCTCCCATTACGAATCACTTGGTCCGCCCCTGTGAACAATTTTGATTTTTGTTTTCTATAGTAAAAAATACTGTCAAAACAATGTTTGTGTACTTGAGTTTTGATTTGGAAGTGATGGTTGATGGTTTTCGTCTCACATACGTGTGCTGCTTGCACAAGTTGCAGCTGAGCGGACGTTAAACCCGATCTCCATCTTTGTGTACTTTGAGGATTTCCTCAATGACTCTCACTCTGTTCTCTCTGTCTGTCACTGTGTCAGATAAGCACACAGATCTAGGAGCCTGTCTCCTGGACGCAGTCAGACACGGTTGCCCCGAAGCAGTGAGGGATGTTCTGCGGTACAGACCTCCCCTGAACACTGAAGACGATGAGGGCCAGCGACCCATCCACCTTGCTGCCAAGCACGGGCCCCCGGAAACTGTGCGCCTCCTGCTGTCCGCCGGCTGCACGGTCAATGCCGCCAACAGGGAAGGCTGGACCCCTCTGCACATCGCTTCCCAGGCAGGGCAGTGCGACGTGGTGGAAGAACTGATGTCTGCCGGAGCCAACGTCAATGCCGCTCGCACCCAACACGAACTCACCCCCTTGCATCTCGCCGTTCAGGCCGGATGGGAAGACGTCGTTCAGACCCTCCTCAGCCAGGCAGATCCGGATCGTCGATCCAGTTTCCAGCATGGACGAATGTCTGCGCTGGCGTTGGCAGTCTTCCATGAGAACCCTCGCGTTTTGGAGATCCTTCTTAAAAGCGCTGCCGGGTTTTGTTACATGTCGAGCAAGGAAACCAGGTTCGTTAAACACGATACGCTCTTGTACACGGACATCAACGGCAGTTATCCCTTGCATTTAGCGGTGGAGAGGGGGAATGTTCGGTGCTGCCAGCTTTTGCTGCAGTTCTTGTCACACCTGAGACCCACGCTGCTCCACGTCAGATACGGAAACGGTTTGGAGCAAGAGAAAAGAGAAGACAGAATTCTGAGCTTGACTGATAAGCGGGGCTGCACTGCTCTGCACTCAGCAATTTTGATGAACAGGAAGGAAATGGTAGAAATGTTGTTGGACGCAGGATCCAGTACAAGTCTGCCGTACAACGATATGCTGCCGTTGGAGCTTGCGACGGCTTGCGTACAGCCGGTGGATAGTCCATACAGCCTTCCTATTGATTGTCGAAGACGAGCAGAGCACATAAAGGAAGGCATAGAGTGGGACGACGCCATAGTCAGGCTGCTGGTGGAGCGCTCCATCAACCTGGACGTCGTGGCAACGGGGGGGAACCTTCCCATCCACCTCGCGCTTTCTGCCGGGCTGTACACCGCGGCTCTCATGATTGTCTCTAAAACGCCGCACATGATCGACGTTTCCAACCAAAGGGGAATAACTCCGCTTTATCTGGCCTGCAAAATCGGCAAGAAAAATCGCCAGCCTCGGCTGGAGCTGATCCGGAAGCTGCTAGAGATGGGGCTGTCCATCGATCGGCAGACCTCCGGAGGAGAGCAACCCCTTTTTATGGCAGTATGGGAAGGGGACGAGCAAGTGGTTTCTTTGCTTCTGGAGTTTCGCCCAGATCTCACCAGACTCAGGGACATCTTAGGGGGCACGCCGGTGCACCGAGCTGCCGCGGGTTTGAACGTCGCTGTGCTGGAAGTCTTGCTGGATGCGGACCCCGGCGTGGTGAATGTCGAGGACCAGGTGCCTTCCCCTCTGCACGAGGCCATCCAGGCTTTGAGGCCGCAGATGGTGCAGTGCCTCCTCCGCAGGCAGGCCGATCCCAATCGCAGGCATCCGCAGTCTGGGAATACGCCTCTCCACGCTGCTATCATGCATTTCGGTAAATGTTTTGTGTGTGTATGTGTGTGTTTTTTAAATTGGTAAATGGAAAATAGCATGGTACTGATTGTATTGTTTAAAGACTGGAATGCAGATTCATGATTGAAAAATTTGCCTAGAGCTTCAGATTGTTCTCAGACTTCATGGGTCATATGACCCTTGGCTGCTCAAAATGATGGGTCAATTTTCAAAATGATGGGCCACCAGACGTGCGCATCCCAACGTGTTGATGTGCGTTTTTTATGGAAACATATATGTCTTTGGCACGGGTGCGCCGACAGTCTGAAGCTCTGTTTGCCATTGATAGACTTTGTATCGCAGCACCGATGATTGTGAGTGCTTTTGCCATTTTTCTTTCTCAGTGTCCCAGGCCCAATAGGCACCAACCCATTAGGTCCCAGGGTCATTGGGTCCCAGGCCCAGTACTTTCCAAGCCCAATACTGGCAATAGGTTCCAGCCCTTTAAGTCCCAGGCCCACTATGTCCCAATCCCAATAGGCTGTAGCCCTTTAAGTCCCAGGCCCACTATGTCCCAATCCCAATAGGCTGTAGCCCTTTAAGTCCCAGGCCCACTATGTCCCAATCCCAATAGGCTGTAGCCCTTTAAGTCCCAGGCCCACTATGTCCCAATCCCAATAGACTGTAGCCCTTTAAGTCCCAGGCCCACTATGTCCCAATCCCAATAGGCTGTAGCCCTTTAAGTCCCAGGCCCACTATGTCCCAATCCCAATAGGCTGTAGCCCTTTAAGTCCCAGGCCCACTATGTCCCAATCCCAATAGGCTGTAGCCCGTTAGGTCCCAGGCTCATTAGGTCCCAGGCCCACTATGTCCCAATCCCAATAGGCTGTAGCCCTTTAAGTCCCAGGCCCACTATGTCCCAATCCCAATAGGCTGTAGCCCTTTAAGTCCCAGGCCCACTATGTCCCAATCCCAATAGGCTGTAGCCCTTTAAGTCCCAGGCCCACTATGTCCCAATCCCAATAGGCTGTAGCCCGTTAAGTCCCAGGCCCACTATGTCCCAATCCCAATAGGCTGTAGCCCTTTAAGTCCCAGGCCCACTATGTCCCAATCCCAATAGGCTGTACCCCGTTAGGTCCCAGGCTCATTAGGTCCCAGGCCCACTATGTCCCAATCCCAATAGGCTGTAGCCCGTTAGGTCCCAGGCTCATTAGGTCCCAGGCCCACTATGTCCCAATCCCAATAGGCTGTAACTCATTAGGTTCCAGGCCCACTATGTCCCAATCCCAATAGGCTGTAACCCATTAGGTCCCAGGCCCACTATGTCCCAATCCCAATAGGCTGTAGCCCGTTAGGTCCCAGGCTCATTAGGTCCCAGGCCCACTATGTCCCAATCCCAATAGGCTGTACCCTGTTAGGTCCCAGGCTCATTAGGTCCCAGGCCCACTATGTCCCAATCCCAATAGGCTGTAACTCATTAGGTTCCAGGCCCACTATGTCCCAATCCCAATAGGCTGTAGCCCATTAGGTCCCAGGCCCACGATGTCCCAATCCCAATAGGCTGTAGCCCATTAGGTCCCAGGCCCACTGTCCCAATCCCAATAGGCTGTAGCCAATGAAGTCCCAGGCTCATTAGGTCCCAGACCCACTATATAATGTCCCAATCCCAATAGGCTGTAGCCCGTTAGGTCCCAGGCTCATTAGGTCCCAGGCCCACTATGTCCCAATCCCAATAGGCTGTATCCCATGAAGTCCCAGGCTCATTAGGTGATGTCCTGAGGCAATTGTTCTATTGATTTCTCTTGTCTCTGGGACAGTTTGTCCTATCACTTTTCAATCCTCGGTGCATCACCATGGGTGCTCCTGGGAAATTTAAAAAATGCTGCAAGGCAGGGGCCCAGGGGGCCCCCAATTAACAACTTGACTTAAACAATCCTAAAAATACAAAGTTCCTGGTAAAGGCATGTAACTATTTATCTGTATTAATTTCTTTTATATTCTACACACGAGAGAAACCGACAAAACGTTTATAAATAGGCAATTCGTTGTTTCTCATAATTCGGTGACGCCAGACCTAGTCAATAAAATAAAAAATCCTGCATTTCAGGATATATCCTGAAAGCAGGAGCATCCATGCATCGCTGAGCTTCGTGTTTCACCCTCTTCTTTTGCTTCCCTTCCCAGTGGGTTGCTTCAACGCCCACCACGGCGCGGCCATGGTACCCATGCTGGTGCATTTCAGGATATCCTGAAAGCAGGAGCATCCATGCATCGCTGTGCTTCGTGTTTCACCCTCTTCTTTTGCTTCCCTTCCCAGTGGGTTGCTTCAACGCCCACCACGGCGCGGCCATGGTACCCATGCTGGTGCATTTCAGGATATCCTGAAAGCAGGAGCATCCATGCATCGCTGAGCTTCGTGTTTCACCCTCTTCTTTTGTTTTCCTTCCCAGTGGGTTGCTTCAACGCCCACCACGGCGCGGCCATGGTACCCATGCTGGTGGAGGCGGGCGCTGACCTGGGGGCCCGGGCGGGCGTGGACAGCAGCCTGACCCCCGTCCAGTGCCTCATCTACTGGCTGGCCAGCTGCGGCCTGTTCAATAACGGCAAGGGAATTTATACTACTTGTCCACCGCTTTCCTTCTTCGTGTTTCATATATACTATTAACTCTTTCGCAGCCAGCCATTTTCTTAGCCCCCCCCCCCCCCCCCAACAACAAAAACCATTAACCCTTCCACCGCCAACGTCGCATTTATGCACCACAATGATTTAACACCCATGTCACTAAAAGGCATCAAACCAGGGTCTGTTATCCAAAGACCCTATTTTCTTAATTTTGGGAGGTAAGGATAGACCTTACTTTAAGTATGTCACAGAGGAATTTCCAATATTGCAGATGATTTTGTTTTCTCTACCCAGGTAAGTTTAATGGAATATTTTTGCTGAAAAATGGCTGGCGGCGAAAGGGTTAAGCCTAAGTCAAAGTGGGTAGAGAAAAACTGGGAATACTGAAATACTGGGAATTACTCTGTGATATGTATAACATTAGGCCTATTCTTACCTCCCCAAAGTAACTCTTTCACCGCCAGCCATTTTTTAGCCAAAATGTTCAATGAAACTTACATGGATCATAGAAAAGATTTTGTCAGCAATATTGGGGATTCCTCTGTGACATGCATCGTTGGATAACAGACCCAGATTTCAAGGCTTTTTATGAAATGGGTATAAATCATTATGGTGTAAAAATGCGACATCGGCAGTAAAAGGGTTAAGAATATAGGATTATCGGATAACAGGCCCTGATTTGAAGCCTTTTAGTGACATGGGTGTTAAAACCGTTGTGGTGCATAAATGCGACATTGGCGTGTGGAGGAGTTAAATAGTTTTACAGGGGTCGCGCTAGTGTTTTTGAAAACGCATTTTGCTTACGCGACGTCGGCAAAAAAATGCGTAAGGGAAGCAACAAATCGCGTCAAAGAACAAAATGATAAATCTAAGCTAAAAACAATGAAAACAAGACCAGCAACAAAAACATGCATTTTTATACACTAACCAGTCATTTTCGGCAATCACGGCGATACAATGATTTTCCCGCCACACTGCACTGCGCCTACAGTACTGGACGGAATCCGGATAACTTGACCTAATGAAAGAGAAAGGATGGGAAGCAGCACTTGGCACTTTTCTATAGTCAGTTCCAATGCTTGGTGTAGCAGAACCACTATACGTGTAGGGACCGTAGGACTTCTAAAGTCTGATTCACATCTAGACTCAGATGCGATTTTGAGCGGACGTCATTTTGCGTACGGGTTACGCGTAAACGCCGTAAAAATGCGTCAGCGATTTTTAAAACGCGTCAAATACGCAAGAAACATGCGTTAGCGCGACCCCTGGTTTTAGTCTATTGTTACTGCGGTACTTGTTGCTTTCCATTTTGGGGTATTATTTCATCCAGAGTACCCTATTCCCTCTTGACGTCAGTGATATTACGATCTCATTTTTATGACGTCAGTGCCATGTTCATGGGTGCTACTCTTCCATTTTTACACTGATTTCAGTATTTTTTATTTTACCAGAAACTGAACTTCAGTGGGTTTTTTAATTAATCAAGAAAATGTTTTTGACCACAAGCGATTTGGGGCGTTTTGAACTTGATTGTTCTATCTTTGAAGTTTACAAAGGCAATGTAATAATTTTACAAGGCTTATCAGACTCAAACTGTCTCTGTCTATCATTTTAACTGTCTGTCTCGTTATCTCTCTCTCTTAACTTGCCCCCCCTGAATCGTCCGACGGGGCTCTGCCCCTGTACCCTGCCTGGGGCCATGGGTCCCTGGACCCCTGCCTTTCAGTTTTTTTTCATGTTGGGGAGTTGCACCTATGTATGTTTCATCATTGTTTACTTTTTTCCTTCTTCTTTTTAGTTGCCAGGGACTTAAGGATTAAGCCCGAAAACGTTGGCATGCGTTTTGTATTGTTTAGACTCTATAATACAGATGATCGTTCTTATCACCGGTCATCAGTCATTGACACATAAAATTTTGAAATGACCTATTGTTTTTGCAGGGAAGGGGTCATATGACTTATTTACTTTGTGTCTGTTATTAGCATGCTGTCTGTTCTGGATGCACTTAAGTTGTATTTCCTTTTCATTTTTTATATGACTAGCGCAACGCCGAGTGCCAGTAACGCCTAGTACCGTTACTAGGCGTTACCGTTACTAGGCGTTACTGGGTCTCGGCGTTGCGCTAGTCATATAAAAAATGAAAAGGAAATACAACTTAAGTGCATCCAGAACAGACAGCATGCTAATAACAGACACAAAGTAAATAAGTCACATGACCTACTGCCTGCAAAAACAATAGGTCATTTCAAAAATTTATCAGTGAATGACTGATGACCGGTGCTAAGAAACGATCTCTGTATTATAGAGTCTAAACAATACCAAAACGCATGCAAACGCTTTTCGGGCTTAATCATTAAGTCCCTTGCAACTAAAAAGAAGAAGTGAAAAAAAGTAAACAATGATGAAAACATACATAGGTGCAACTCCCCAAAATGAAAAAAGCTGAAATGGCAGGGGTCTAGGGAACCCATGCCCCCTCCCCCCCCCCTTCCTTCATCCCTGGCAGGGTACAGGGGCTGAGCCCCGTCGGATGATTCAGGGGGGCAAGTTAAAAGAGAGATATAACGAGATAGACAGACTGTTAAAATGATAGACAGAGACAGTTTGAGTCTGATAAGCTTTGTGAACTTATTACATTGCCTTTGTAAATTTCAAAGATAGAACAATCAAGTTCAAAACGCCCCAAATCGCTTGTCGTCAATTTTTCTTGATTAATTAAAAAACCTAACTGAAGTTCAGTTTCTGGTAAAATAAAAAATACTGAAATCAGTGTAAAAATGGAAGAGTAGCACCCATGAACATGGCACTGACGTCATAAAAATGAGATCGTAATATCACTGACGTCAAGAGGGAATAGGGTACTCTGGATGAAATAATACCCCAAAATGGAAAGCAACAAGTACCGCAGTAACAATAGACTAAAACCAGGGGTCGCGCTAACGCATGTTTCTTGCGTATTTGACGCGTTTTAAAAATCGCTGATGCATTTTTACGGCGTTTACGCGTAACCCGTACGCAAAATGACGTCCGCTCAAAATCGCATCTGAGTCTAGATGGTGAATCAGACTTTTAGAAGTCCTACGGTCCCTACACGTATAGTGGTTCTGCTACACCAAACATTGGAACTGACTATAGAAAAGTGCCAAGTGCTGCTTCCCATCCTTTCTCTTTCATTAGGTCAAGTTATCCGGATTCCGTCCAGTACTGCTGTGATGTAGGCGCAGTGCAGTGTGGCGGGAAAATCATTGTATCGCCGTGATTGCCAAAAATGACTGGTTAGTGTAAGTGATTAAAAATGCATGTTTTTGTTGCTGGTCTTGTTTTCATTGTTTTTAGCTTAGATTTATCATTTTGTTCTTTGACGCGATTTTTTGCTTCCCTTACGCATTTTTTTGCCGACGTTGCGTAAGCAAAATGCGTTTTCAAAAACACTAGCGCGACCCCTGTAAAACTATTTAACTCCTCCACCGCCAATGTCGCATTTATGCACCACAACGGTTTTAACACCCATGTCACTAAAAGGCTTCAAATCAGGGCCTGGTATCCGATAATCCTATTTTCTTAACCCTTTTACTGCCGATGTCGCATTTTTACACCACAATGATTTATACCCATTTCATAAAAAGCCTTGAATCTGGGTCTGTTATCCAACGATCATGTCACAGAGGAATCCCCAATATTGCTGACAAAATCTTTTCTATGATCCATGTAAGTTTCATTGAACATTTTGGCTAAAAAATGGCTGGCGGTGAAAGAGTTACTTTGGGGAGGTAAGAATAGGCTAATGTTATACATATCACAGAGGAAATCCCAGTATTTCAGTATTCCCAGTTTTTCTCTACCCACTTTGACTTAGGCTTAACCCTTTCGCCGCCAGCCATTTTCAGCAAAAATGTTCCATTAATCTTAACTGGGTAGAGAAAACAAAATCATCTGCAATATTGGAAATTCCTCTGTGACATACTTAAAGTAAGGCCTATCCTTACCTCCCAAAAATTAAGAAAATAGGGTCTTTGGATAACAGACCCTGGTTTGATGCCTTTTAGTGACATGGGTGTTAAATCATTGTGGTGCATAAATGCGACGTTGGCGGTGGAAGGGTTAATGGTTTTTGTTGTTGGGGGGGGGGGGGGGGGGGCTAAGAAAATGGCTGGCTGCGAAAGAGTTAATAGTATATATGAAACACGAAGAAGGAAAGCGGTGGACAAGTAGTATAAATTCCCTTGCCGTTATTGAACAGGCCACAGCTGGCCAGCCAGTAGATGAGACACTGGACGGGGGTCAGGCTGCTGTCCACGCCCGCCCGGGCCCCCAGGTCAGCGCCCGCCTCCACCAGCATGGGTACCATGGCCGCGCCGTGGTGGGCGTTGAAGCAACCCACTGGGAAGGAAAACAAAAGAAGAGGGTGAAACACGAAGCTCAGCGATGCATGGATGCTCCTGCTTTCAGGATATCCTGAAATGCACCAGCATGGGTACCATGGCCGCGCCGTGGTGGGCGTTGAAGCAACCCACTGGGAAGGGAAGCAAAAGAAGAGGGTGAAACACGAAGCACAGCGATGCATGGATGCTCCTGCTTTCAGGATATCCTGAAATGCACCAGCATGGGTACCATGGCCGCGCCGTGGTGGGCGTTGAAGCAACCCACTGGGAAGGGAAGCAAAAGAAGAGGGTGAAACACGAAGCTCAGCGATGCATGGATGCTCCTGCTTTCAGGATATATCCTGAAATGCAGGATTTTTTATTTTATTGACTAGGTCTGGCGTCACCGAATTATGAGAAACAACGAATTGCCTAATTTATAAACGTTTTGTCGGTTTCTCTCGTGTGTAGAATATAAAAGAAATTAATACAGATAAATAGTTACATGCCTTTACCAGGAACTTTATATTTTTAGGATTGTTTAAGTCAAGTTGTTAATTGGGCGCCCCCTGGGCCCCTGCCTTGCAGCATTTTTTAAATTTCCCAGGAGCACCCATGGTGATGCACCGAGGATTGAAAAGTGATAGGACAAACTGTCCAGAGACAAGAGAAATCAATAGAACAATTGCCTCAGGACATCACCTAATGAGCCTGGGACTTCATGGGATACAGCCTATTGGGATTGGGACATAGTGGGCCTGGGACCTAATGAGCCTGGGACCTAACGGGCTACAGCCTATTGGGATTGGGACATTATATAGTGGGTCTGGGACCTATGAGCCTGGGACTTCATTGGCTACAGCCTATTGGGATTGGGACAGTGGGCCTGGGACCTAATGGGCTACAGCCTATTGGGATTGGGACATCGTGGGCCTGGGACCTAATGGGCTACAGCCTATTGGGATTGGGACATAGTGGGCCTGGAACCTAATGAGTTACAGCCTATTGGGATTGGGACATAGTGGGCCTGGGACCTAATGAGCCTGGGACCTAACAGGGTACAGCCTATTGGGATTGGGACATAGTGGGCCTGGGACCTAATGAGCCTGGGACCTAACGGGCTACAGCCTATTGGGATTGGGACATAGTGGGCCTGGAACCTAATGAGTTACAGCCTATTGGGATTGGGACATAGTGGGCCTGGAACCTAATGAGTTACAGCCTATTGGGATTGGGACATAGTGGGCCTGGGACCTAATGAGCCTGGGACCTAACGGGCTACAGCCTATTGGGATTGGGACATAGTGGGCCTGGGACCTAATGAGCCTGGGACCTAACGGGGTACAGCCTATTGGGATTGGGACATAGTGGGCCTGGGACTTAAAGGGCTACAGCCTATTGGGATTGGGACATAGTGGGCCTGGGACTTAACGGGCTACAGCCTATTGGGATTGGGACATAGTGGGCCTGGGACTTAAAGGGCTACAGCCTATTGGGATTGGGACATAGTGGGCCTGGGACTTAAAGGGCTACAGCCTATTGGGATTGGGACATAGTGGGCCTGGGACTTAAAGGGCTACAGCCTATTGGGATTGGGACATAGTGGGCCTGGGACCTAATGAGCCTGGGACCTAACGGGGTACAGCCTATTGGGATTGGGACATAGTGGGCCTGGGACTTAAAGGGCTACAGCCTATTGGGATTGGGACATAGTGGGCCTGGGACTTAACGGGCTACAGCCTATTGGGATTGGGACATAGTGGGCCTGGGACTTAAAGGGCTACAGTCTATTGGGATTGGGACATAGTGGGCCTGGGACTTAAAGGGCTACAGCCTATTGGGATTGGGACATAGTGGGCCTGGGACTTAAAGGGCTACAGCCTATTGGGATTGGGACATAGTGGGCCTGGGACTTAAAGGGCTACAGCCTATTGGGATTGGGACATAGTGGGCCTGGGACTTAAAGGGCTGGAACCTATTGCCAGTATTGGGCTTGGAAAGTACTGGGCCTGGGACCCAATGACCCTGGGACCTAATGGGTTGGTGCCTATTGGGCCTGGGACACTGAGAAAGAAAAATGGCAAAAGCACTCACAATCATCGGTGCTGCGATACAAAGTCTATCAATGGCAAACAGAGCTTCAGACTGTCGGCGCACCCGTGCCAAAGACGCATATATGTTTCCATAAAAAACGCACATCAACACGTTGGGATGCGCACGTCTGGTGGCCCATCATTTTGAAAATTGACCCCTCATTTTGAGCAGCCAAGGGTTGTATGACCCATGAAGTCTGAGAACAATCTGAAGCTCTAGGCAAATTTTTCAATCATGAATCTGCATTCCAGTCTTTAAACAATACAATCAGTACCATGCTATTTTCCATTTACCAATTTAAAAAACACACACATACACACACAAAACATTTACCGAAATGCATGATAGCAGCGTGGAGAGGCGTATTCCCAGACTGCGGATGCCTGCGATTGGGATCGGCCTGCCTGCGGAGGAGGCACTGCACCATCTGCGGCCTCAAAGCCTGGATGGCCTCGTGCAGAGGGGAAGGCACCTGGTCCTCGACATTCACCACGCCGGGGTCCGCATCCAGCAAGACTTCCAGCACAGCGACGTTCAAACCCGCGGCAGCTCGGTGCACCGGCGTGCCCCCTAAGATGTCCCTGAGTCTGGTGAGATCTGGGCGAAACTCCAGAAGCAAAGAAACCACTTGCTCGTCCCCTTCCCATACTGCCATAAAAAGGGGTTGCTCTCCTCCGGAGGTCTGCCGATCGATGGACAGCCCCATCTCTAGCAGCTTCCGGATCAGCTCCAGCCGAGGCTGGCGATTTTTCTTGCCGATTTTGCAGGCCAGATAAAGCGGAGTTATTCCCCTTTGGTTGGAAACGTCGATCATGTGCGGCGTTTTAGAGACAATCATGAGAGCCGCGGTGTACAGCCCGGCAGAAAGCGCGAGGTGGATGGGAAGGTTCCCCCCCGTTGCCACGACGTCCAGGTTGATGGAGCGCTCCACCAGCAGCCTGACTATGGCGTCGTCCCACTCTATGCCTTCCTTTATGTGCTCTGCTCGTCTTCGACAATCAATAGGAAGGCTGTATGGACTATCCACCGGCTGTACGCAAGCCGTCGCAAGCTCCAACGGCAGCATATCGTTGTACGGCAGACTTGTACTGGATCCTGCGTCCAACAACATTTCTACCATTTCCTTCCTGTTCATCAAAATTGCTGAGTGCAGAGCAGTGCAGCCCCGCTTATCAGTCAAGCTCAGAATTCTGTCTTCTCTTTTCTCTTGCTCCAAACCGTTTCCGTATCTGACGTGGAGCAGCGTGGGTCTCAGGTGTGACAAGAACTGCAGCAAAAGCTGGCAGCACCGAACATTCCCCCTCTCCACCGCTAAATGCAAGGGATAACTGCCGTTGATGTCCGTGTACAAGAGCGTATCGTGTTTAACGAACCTGGTTTCCTTGCTCGACATGTAACAAAACCCGGCAGCGCTTTTAAGAAGGATCTCCAAAACGCGAGGGTTCTCATGGAAGACTGCCAACGCCAGCGCAGACATTCGTCCATGCTGGAAACTGGATCGACGATCCGGATCTGCCTGGCTGAGGAGGGTCTGAACGACGTCTTCCCATCCGGCCTGAACGGCGAGATGCAAGGGGGTGAGTTCGTGTTGGGTGCGAGCGGCATTGACGTTGGCTCCGGCAGACATCAGTTCTTCCACCACGTCGCACTGCCCTGCCTGGGAAGCGATGTGCAGAGGGGTCCAGCCTTCCCTGTTGGCGGCATTGACCGTGCAGCCGGCGGACAGCAGGAGGCGCACAGTTTCCGGGGGCCCGTGCTTGGCAGCAAGGTGGATGGGTCGCTGGCCCTCATCGTCTTCAGTGTTCAGGGGAGGTCTGTACCGCAGAACATCCCTCACTGCTTCGGGGCAACCGTGTCTGACTGCGTCCAGGAGACAGGCTCCTAGATCTGTGTGCTTATCTGACACAGTGACAGACAGAGAGAACAGAGTGAGAGTCATTGAGGAAATCCTCAAAGTACACAAAGATGGAGATCGGGTTTAACGTCCGCTCAGCTGCAACTTGTGCAAGCAGCACACGTATGTGAGACGAAAACCATCAACCATCACTTCCAAATCAAAACTCAAGTACACAAACATTGTTTTGACAGTATTTTTTACTATAGAAAACAAAAATCAAAATTGTTCACAGGGGCGGACCAAGTGATTCGTAATGGGAGGTTTCCAATGGGGGTCCAGGGAGCTGCACAGATTCCGGGTTAAGGGGCAATGAATTGTTGGTGGTTGACCCACTTGAGGGGTCAAAGCCCCCTGAAAATTTTGCAATTTAGTGAATATTAAGACAAAAATTTAGTCATTTTCTTTTTTTTTACCCTTGTATAAAGTTCTACAGACCTGTTCATCTTGGGGCAGAAGGTGTGTGTGTGTCCGGAACCCCCCCCCCCCCCCCTAAAGATATATGCAAAACTGACTGCTCCTTACCTGCCAACACCCGTTGCCACCCTGCTCTGTCTCCTTCCAATACAGCTGTGGAAAAGTTCTCTTGAAGTTGAACAACATCAGATGCCATGGCCTGGCGGAAAAAAGGGAACAAATGACAGAAATAGTTCCCCCTCCCCTCTCCTCAATCTTCCCCAAGAAAATAGTAAAACTAAAAGTGAAAAGTATACCTTTGCCAGAGATTCTATCTAAATAGCCAAGATACTAGGATCCTCATATAAATATTAATTACAGTGGCTACGGTTACGGGATTGTTGCAACACTTGACATGGTTTTTTCAGTAGGGATAGTAATGCTTGTCGCAGTCAAAAGTGTAGCTCGTGCAAATCTACAGCTCGCTACTATGAGAGTCTGTATTTGCGACAACCACAAATTTAACTCTTTCTTTACTTGAACCATTTACCTAACCCTAACCCTATCACTACAAAAAAGTTAAATTTGTGGTTCATGCTCAATGTCGCAAATACAGACTCTCATAGTAGCGAGCTGCAGATTTGCACGAGCTACACTTTTGACTGCGACAACGCTTGCTGGTCGAATTCTTCATCAGCAAATGCATTTTCTTATTTTGTATAATGCATGAAGGTTTCGCTAAAATAAGGAATAGGGTTAGGAACATATTAGAGTCAATGTATGTACTAATGTTTCTTTCTGTTTCTGTGGAATAGTCGAAAGGGCTACTTTGTAGTTTTTCCAAGACACTTTTTTGCGTCCCGTGATTGAGCCCCGTAACCGTAGTCTGGAGAATGCGGGTTATGGACCCATAACCCTAGCCTCTGCCATAATATTAATTTGGAGCCACATTTCACCTCAGGATTTTGCACATCCATTATTAATCTAATCATTTCCTGGTCTTTTGTGACAATGAATGTGCATTGATAACTTAGTTACATGGGCTGATACTTGGCTCATGAAATTTAATAGTCAAAAGTGTAAGGTTATGCACCTTGGTAAAAATAATCCCAAGCATACATATTATATGAAAAATAATGAAGATAAACGGGTGCTGGAACCTACAGATGTTGAGAAAGATCTTGGGGTGTTTGTGGACCCGGGCTTGACTTTCGAACCTCACATAAATAATATTGTATTAAAAGCCAACAGGATGTCTGGTCTGCTTGTTAGCATTATTACTAACAAATCAAAAGTTATAATGATTCCTTTATTTAAGGCTTTGGTGAGACCTATGTTAGAGTATGGAAATCCTGTATGGTATCCACATTTGAGAAAACACATTGATATGCTAGAGGGAGTTCAGAGGAGGTTTACAAAAAAGATTGTTGGTACAAATGATATGACCTATGAGGAAAGGCTTATTTATCTGCGGATACCTAGCCTAGAGTATAGAAGGCTCAGGGGTGATATGATTGAAGTTTATAAAATATGTCACCATTTATACGATTATTCCACTACTAACAGCCTACTAACTCTTTGTGAGGGTGATAGAACCCGTGGCCATAACTTTAAGCTGTACAAAAAAGATACTAACACCAGACTAGCACAAAACTTTTTTACTAATAGAGTAATAAATGCATGGAATAACCTTCCCGATGAAGCAGTTAATGCAAAGTCATTAAATTCATTCAAAAATATCATAGACAAGTTTTTCCAAAACAAAATGTATTCAGTTAATATACAGATTTAAAGGAATAAAACACAGATGCCTTAGTAGTCATCAGTGAATGAAGCCAAACCAAATAAAAATCAAAAAACATATTTAGAGGGCAAAAGGCTAAACAAAATAGCCTATAGTGCCATTTATGCTATGCTATGCTAATAGACACGCACTCACTCACACACACATGTATGCGCGTGCACGCCTTGAACTGAAGAAAATAGCTCAACCTCAACTCAGTCTGAATTACAACTCACGGATTGTCACAGACCACACTATAGTATAGTGCAAGGTATATTTTTTTTCTTCATATATTTCATTATTTGGAATGTATTTTTTTATCAATCTTAATCTCACTCTTAGACTTAGCTTAGAACGCAACAAAAATCACATTATTATTTTTCACTACAATATTTTTGCAGATGTACCCTCCAGCTTTGGTTGAATCAACAACAAAATCGCATTAGAGCTATGAATATTGAAAAAATCGGTGAAATTCAAATACTGCGTTGTAGCATGGACACTACAAATATAGAATCCGTGGTTGTAGAGACAAAAAACAAAGGATGCAGAAGACAGCTTTGGTGTACACTCAAGGGAAATCACTCTCGTAGCTTTCTTTTGTTGAGGAGGAAGAAATCTTACTCGCGTCGTCAGCGTCAACAAACGCCGCTGCTGTATCGAAATCTGTGAAATTGGGGGGGAAATCTTTCTAATCTTTTCGAACAATGGCTGGAGCCGGGGCTAGGCCGTTTGTTGACAAGAAACTGGCCCAAAGGAAGGTTATGCTCTTCTCCAAAACCTACGTCCCGGAGTGCAAGGAGGTGAAGAGCGTGTTGGAGGAGTTCGACATGAAAGCAGAAGTGTACGAGTGTACTGAGATAGAGAAACGTCAAGACGTCAACCAGATTGAAAACTACTTTCAGATTCTTTGCCTGACGGACAATCGTGCAGTAAGTATAATTGCTGGAGTTTACTGTTTTCTGTTTGTTTTGTGCAGTCTGGAGAGTAGATGTATACTGACAAAAGCTCACCTCATTATCTGGGAGTACATAATATAGTACATCAGTGCGCATTTCCGTAGATTCCACTAAAGTTACAGCGACAGAATAGTCAGACGTGACTGTGGTTGCTTTACAGGAAAGAAAGAAGACAAAACAAAAACCTCACTCAAGTCAAGTGGTGATATGATGCATTGACAGACACAGAAGAGAGAACCAGACTTCATCCAGACTGCCATGGAGTTACAGGGAGTTTGGGGGAGTTCCGGTATTCAGGGGTACCCATGGAGTGGAACCAACTAAGTGAGGCCACTGTCACCGCAGGCTGTCACCGCAGGCTCTGTCAGCGCTGACCAGATCACCATCTGAGCCTGCAACTACTGACCACTAGGGATTTTTTTTGGGGGGGGGGACTTGCTTCTGGAAGTGGGGCCTGGGCCTTTCCGGCAGAACTGGGGGGGTTAATGGTCTTAACCCAGGGTAGGAGTAGGTCTTTCTCCCATGTTTTTTATTAGGTTCATCGTCAGAAGTGGCGTCTGTGATCGATGTATCCAGACAGAAACAGAAAGAGAGACAGAGACAATGTTTGGAAGAGATCAGCCTGATGAAGTTGGTTGTCTGAGGAGAAGAAGAAGAAGAAGAAGAAGAAGAAGAAGAAACATAGAGAGACCAAGTCTGGGAGACAGAGTGACAGAGAGAGACAACAGGGACAGAGACAAAGTCTAGAAAGAGAGAGAGAGAGAGAGACAACAGAAGGAATGAGAGTGTGAGAGTGAGAGAGACAAAGACAGATAATAAATATGTATCCCACCCGATCCGTGGAGAGAGAGAGACAACAGAAGGAACGAGAAATACAGAAACAGAGACTCGCAATGTCTGGAGAGATACAGAGGCACAGAGAGTCAGAGACAGAGGCAAAGTCTGGTTGACAGAGAGACAAAGAGACAGACACTCGCACAGAGACAGACACTAGGGAGACAGGCAGACACAAACTAGACAGAAAGAGATAGAGACAGAGACACTGTCTGGAGAGAGACAGAGACAAAGTCTGGAGAGAAACACACAACGGATGGAATGAGATAAATACAAAGTCTGGTTGACAGAGAGACAAAGAGACAGACTCGCATATTGAGCGAAATCAGACAGACACTGGAGAGAGAGAGACATAGACAGAGACAATGTCTGGAGAGAGATAGAAATATAGAAATGTGTATCATATCACTCACCCCTTGAGTGAGGTTTTGTCCGTTTTTCCAGATACCGAGGTGGGCTTTTGTCTGGGATCCATATTATACATCTGTATCACACTGGGTGTGGTGTGTGTGTGTGTACGCATGTATGTGTATGCATGTGTGTGTCGATGTGTGTTTTGTTTGTCAGTCTGTTTACATCACGTAACTCTGTCACTATCTCTCATTTGCTCTGTCTCCCGGTCTCTCTCCGTCTGTCTTGAGAACTCTTTCCTTCTTCCTGTCTCTTCCTCTCTTGAATGTCTGTATTCCTGTCTGTGTGTCCTGAGTGAAAGGAGTGTGAATGTGAGCACGTAAATTTCGTTTGTGTGTGTGTCTGCAGTTATATGTGCGTGCGTCATGCGAGAGTGTGTCTGTGTTTAGTGTAGGTCCAATGTATGTGTGCGAGTATGTCTGTATCAGATTGTCTATACTGTGATGTGTGACTCAATTGTGTTTTGTTGACAGGTCCCACAGCTGTTTGTGGATGGGCGTTACGTTGGCGGTCACGAGGAAATCATGCGAATGCACAGCAACGGCAAGCTCAAAAATTTATTACAAGCGGCAGGGGCTCTGTCCTAAGGACTCGGCACAAACGGCGAAAAACTAGCGCTTGTGTCAAGACAATGTAAATGCAATGCTGTATCTGTTACGTATGTGTATTGTCATTGCAATATCTACATAAAACAACTGCAATATGTATTATATCATCGAGTTTATTTTAATTTAAAGCAATCATCTAAGTTTTAAGGGAGAACGTTGTCAAGTTATTTTCTTTCAACCAAGTTTTGGAGATTACGATAAACGGCAGCATATTGAATGCTAAGTATTATTCAAACAATGACTGCTAGATGTGAAGAAATTGTACATGCTTTTGGATTGAAAGGAGAGCATAGGTTGAAGACAGGTTTTTTGTAATTAATGTTGATATACGTTTTATATTTTGTTTCCTTTACTTACACCTTCCAGTTTTAGTGCTTATCTTCACATTTCAAACACAAGCAATGACATCAAAGTCCTTTAAAAAAAAAGAAGAAAAGAACAGAAAGCCATTTCTTCTGCGTCCATATTATAAGTGTGGGTGCATAAGTGTTGTGGGTGTATGTGAGAGAGTTCTTTTTGTGAATGCAAAATGCATTGTTACAACTATTTTGTGACCAAGATAGAAGCGGGTGGTAAGCTCTAGAGTCTGATTCTTGCCTGGTTAGTCTTTGCAGTAAAAGAATGCTCAACAGAGCAAACAATGAACACAAATGACACCAAGATAGAAGCGGGTGGTAAGCTCTAGAGTCTGATTCTTGCCTGGTTAGTCTTTGCAGTAAAAGAATGCTCAACAGAGCAAACAATGAACACAAATGACACCAAGACAGAAGCGGGTGGTAAGCTCTAGAGTCTGATTCTTGCCTGGTTAGTCTTTGCAGTAAAAGAATGCTCAACAGAGCAAACAATGAACACAAATGACACCAAGATAGAAGCGGGTGGTAAGCTCTAGAGTCTGATTCTTGCCTGGTTAGTCTTTGCAGTAAAAGAATGCACAACAGAGCAAACAATGAACACAAATGACACCAAGACAGAAGCGGGTGGTAAGCTCTAGAGTCTGATTCTTGCCTGGTTAGTCTTTGCAGTAAAAGAATGCTCAACAGAGCAAACAATGAACACAAATGACACCAAGATAGAAGCGGGTGGTAAGCTCTAGAGTCTGATTCTTGCCTGGTTAGTCTTTGCAGTAAAAGAATGCACAACAGAGCAAACAATGAACACAAATGACACCAAGATAGAAGCGGGTGGTAAGCTCTAGAGTCTGATTCTTGCCTGGTTAGTCTTTGCAGTAAAAGAATGCTCAACAGAGCAAACAATGAACACAAATGACACCAAGATAGAAGCGGGTGGTAAGCTCTAGAGTCTGATTCTTGCCTGGTTAGTCTTTGCAGTAAAAGAATGCTCAACAGAGCAAACAATGAACACAAATGACACCAAGATAGAAGCGGGTGGTAAGCTCTAGAGTCTGATTCTTGCCTGGTTAGTCTCTGCAGTAAAAGAATGCTCAACAGAGCAAACAATGAACACAAATGACACCAAGATAGAAGCGGGTGGTAAGCTCTAGAGTCTGATTCTTGCCTGGTTAGTCTTTGCAGTAAAAGAATGCACAACAGAGCAAACAATGAACACAAATGACACCAAGATAGAAGCGGGTGGTAAGCTCTAGAGTCTGATTCTTGCCTGGTTAGTCTTTGCAGTAAAAGAATGCTCAACAGAGCAAACAATGAACACAAATGACACCAAGATAGAAGCGGGTGGTAAGCTCTAGAGTCTGATTCTTGCCTGGTTAGTCTTTGCAGTAAAAGAATGCACAACAGAGCAAACAATGAACACAAATGACACCAAGATAGAAGCGGGTGGTAAGCTCTAGAGTCTGATTCTTGCCTGGTTAGTCTTTGCAGTAAAAGAATGCTCAACAGAGCAAACAATGAACACAAATGACACCAAGATAGAAGCGGGTGGTAAGCTCTAGAGTCTGATTCTTGCCTGGTTAGTCTTTGCAGTAAAAGAATGCTCAACAGAGCAAACAATGAACACAAATGACACCAAGATAGAAGCGGGTGGTAAGCTCTAGAGTCTGATTCTTGCCTGGTTAGTCTTTGCAGTAAAAGAATGCTCAACAGAGCAAACAATGAACACAAATGACACCAAGATAGAAGCGGGTGGTAAGCTCTAGAGTCTGATTCTTGCCTGGTTAGTCTTTGCAGTAAAAGAATGCTCAACAGAGCAAACAATGAACACAAATGACCCCAAGATAGAAGCGGGTGGTAAGCTCTAGAGTCTGATTCTTGCCTGGTTAGTCTTTGCAGTAAAAGAATGCTCAACAGAGCAAACAATGAACACAAATGACACCAAGATAGAAGCGGGTGGTAAGCTCTAGAGTCTGATTCTTGCCTGGTTAGTCTTTGCAGTAAAAGAATGCTCAACAGAGCAAACAATGAACACAAATGACACCAAGATAGAAGCGGGTGGTAAGCTCTAGAGTCTGATTCTTGCCTGGTTAGTCTTTGCAGTAAAAGAATGCTCAACAGAGCAAACAATGAACACAAATGACACCAAGATAGAAGCGGGTGGTAAGCTCTAGAGTCTGATTCTTGCCTGGTTAGTCTTTGCAGTAAAAGAATGCTCAACAGAGCAAACAATGAACACAAATGACACCAAGATAGAAGCGGGTGGTAAGCTCTAGAGTCTGATTCTTGCCTGGTTAGTCTTTGCAGTAAAAGAATGCTCAACAGAGCAAACAATGAACACAAATGACACCAAGATAGAAGCGGGTGGTAAGCTCTAGAGTCTGATTCTTGCCTGGTTAGTCTTTGCAGTAAAAGAATGCTCAACAGAGCAAACAATGAACACAAATGACACCAAGATAGAAGCGGGTGGTAAGCTCTAGAGTCTGATTCTTGCCTGGTTAGTCTTTGCAGTAAAAGAATGCTCAACAGAGCAAACAATGAACACAAATGACACCAAGATAGAAGCGGGTGGTAAGCTCTAGAGTCTGATTCTTGCCTGGTTAGTCTTTGCAGTAAAAGAATGCTCAACAGAGCAAACAATGAACACAAATGACACCAAGATAGAAGCGGGTGGTAAGCTCTAGAGTCTGATTCTTGCCTGGTTAGTCTTTGCAGTAAAAGAATGCTCAACATGAGCAAACAATGAACACAAATGACACCAAGACAGAAGCGGGTGGTAAGCTCTAGAGTCTGATTCTTGCCTGGTTAGTCTTTGCAGTAAAAGAATGCTCAACAGAGCAAACAATGAACACAAATGACACCAAGATAGAAGCGGGTGGTAAGCTCTAGAGTCTGATTCTTGCCTGGTTAGTCTTTGCAGTAAAAGAATGCTCAACAGAGCAAACAATGAACACAAATGACACCAAGACAGAAGCGGGTGGTAAGCTCTAGAGTCTGATTCTTGCCTGGTTAGTCTTTGCAGTAAAAGAATGCTCAACAGAGCAAACAATGAACACAAATGACACCAAGACAGAAGCGGGTGGTAAGCTCTAGAGTCTGATTCTTGCCTGGTTAGTCTTTGCAGTAAAAGAATGCTCAACAGAGCAAACAATGAACACAAATGACACCAAGATAGAAGCGGGTGGTAAGCTCTAGAGTCTGATTCTTGCCTGGTTAGTGCAGTAAAAGAATGCACAACAGAGCAAACAATGAACACAAATGACACCAAGACAGAAGCGGGTGGTAAAAGAATGCTCAACAGAGCAAACAATGAACACAAATGACACCAAGACAGAAGCGGGTGGTAAGCTCTAGAGTCTGATTCTTGCCTGGTTAGTCTTTGCAGTAAAAGAATGCTCAACAGAGCAAACAATGAACACAAATGACACCAAGATAGAAGCGGGTGGTAAGCTCTAGAGTCTGATTCTTGCCTGGTTAGTCTTTGCAGTAAAAGAATGCTCAACAGAGCAAACAATGAACACAAATGACACCAAGATAGAAGCGGGTGGTAAGCTCTAGAGTCTGATTCTTGCCTGGTTAGTCTTTGCAGTAAAAGAATGCTCAACAGAGCAAACAATGAACACAAATGACACCAAGATAGAAGCGGGTGGTAAGCTCTAGAGTCTGATTCTTGCCTGGTTAGTCTTTGCAGTAAAAGAATGCTCAACAGAGCAAACAATGAACACAAATGACACCAAGATAGAAGCGGGTGGTAAGCTCTAGAGTCTGATTCTTGCCTGGTTAGTCTTTGCAGTAAAAGAATGCTCAACAGAGCAAACAATGAACACAAATGACACCAAGATAGAAGCGGGTGGTAAGCTCTAGAGTCTGATTCTTGCCTGGTTAGTCTTTGCAGTAAAAGAATGCTCAACAGAGCAAACAATGAACACAAATGACACCAAGATAGAAGCGGGTGGTAAGCTCTAGAGTCTGATTCTTGCCTGGTTAGTCTCTGCAGTAAAAGAATGCTCAACAGAGCAAACAATGAACACAAATGACACCAAGATAGAAGCGGGTGGTAAGCTCTAGAGTCTGATTCTTGCCTGGTTAGTCTTTGCAGTAAAAGAATGCTCAACAGAGCAAACAATGAACACAAATGACACCAAGATAGAAGCGGGTGGTAAGCTCTAGAGTCTGATTCTTGCCTGGTTAGTCTTTGCAGTAAAAGAATGCTCAACAGAGCAAACAATGAACACAAATGACACCAAGACAGAAGCGGGTGGTAAGCTCTAGAGTCTGATTCTTGCCTGGTTAGTCTTTGCAGTAAAAGAATGCTCAACAGAGCAAACAATGAACACAAATGACACCAAGATAGAAGCGGGTGGTAAGCTCTAGAGTCTGATTCTTGCCTGGTTAGTCTCTGCAGTAAAAGAATGCTCAACAGAGCAAACAATGAACACAAATGACCCCAAGATAGAAGCGGGTGGTAAGCTCTAGAGTCTGATTCTTGCCTGGTTAGTCTTTGCAGTAAAAGAATGCTCAACAGAGCAAACAATGAACACAAATGACACCAAGACAGAAGCGGGTGGTAAGCTCTAGAGTCTGATTCTTGCCTGGTTAGTCTTTGCAGTAAAAGAATGCTCAACAGAGCAAACAATGAACACAAATGACACCAAGATAGAAGCGGGTGGTAAGCTCTAGAGTCTGATTCTTGCCTGGTTAGTCTTTGCAGTAAAAGAATGCACAACAGAGCAAACAATGAACACAAATGACACCAAGATAGAAGCGGGTGGTAAGCTCTAGAGTCTGATTCTTGCCTGGTTAGTCTCTGCAGTAAAAGAATGCTCAACAGAGCAAACAATGAACACAAATGACACCAAGACAGAAGCGGGTGGTAAGCTCTAGAGTCTGATTCTTGCCTGGTTAGTCTTTGCAGTAAAAGAATGCTCAACAGAGCAAACAATGAACACAAATGACACCAAGATAGAAGCGGGTGGTAAGCTCTAGAGTCTGATTCTTGCCTGGTTAGTCTTTGCAGTAAAAGAATGCTCAACAGAGCAAACAATGAACACAAATGACCCCAAGATAGAAGCGGGTGGTAAGCTCTAGAGTCTGATTCTTGCCTGGTTAGTCTTTGCAGTAAAAGAATGCACAACAGAGCAAACAATGAACACAAATGACACCAAGATAGAAGCGGGTGGTAAGCTCTAGAGTCTGATTCTTGCCTGGTTAGTCTTTGCAGTAAAAGAATGCTCAACAGAGCAAACAATGAACACAAATGACACCAAGATAGAAGCGGGTGGTAAGCTCTAGAGTCTGATTCTTGCCTGGTTAGTCTTTGCAGTAAAAGAATGCTCAACAGAGCAAACAATGAACACAAATGACACCAAGATAGAAGCGGGTGGTAAGCTCTAGAGTCTGATTCTTGCCTGGTTAGTCTTTGCAGTAAAAGAATGC
Source organism: Phymorhynchus buccinoides (assembly GCA_017654935.2). NCBI lineage: Eukaryota > Metazoa > Mollusca > Gastropoda > Neogastropoda > Raphitomidae > Phymorhynchus > Phymorhynchus buccinoides. The sequence goes on from JAGGCT020000035.1 coordinate 1,611,125, forward strand.
TCAACAGAGCAAACAATGAACACAAATGACACCAAGACAGAAGCGGGTGGTAAGCTCTAGAGTCTGATTCTTGCCTGGTTAGTCTCTGCAGTAAAAGAATGCTCAACAGAGCAAACAATGAACACAAATGACACCAAGATAGAAGCGGGTGGTAAGCTCTAGAGTCTGATTCTTGCCTGGTTAGTCTTTGCAGTAAAAGAATGCTCAACAGAGCAAACAATGAACACAAATGATCCGTCAATAGATTTCATTAAATATTTCTGTGTTTGTGTGTGTTTGTGTGTGTGTGTGTTCTAATAACTATCTCTCTCTCTCCCTCTCTCAAATACCTATTCATTCAACAGAACACTTAAAAAGACATGTACATTTATTGCATGTTTATTATAATTCTACAAACACGACATAAATTTATCTAAAAATAAATCCGATTCATGGATTTTATTTTACTCTGGATTCCTGTGGACTAAATCTCACGTAATTCAAGAATAACAAGAACTGATTCAGTACATTTTGAAACTATATAAAATTCGTTTTATCATATAAATGTGTCCGCACACTCATCTTGATCTTTTTTCACTTGCTTCAATCCTTTACTTCCTTTGTTATCTTTGAACAGGGTTACATTCTTATTCAGCAAGACACAGGCAAAGCAATCTCATTGATACTTTAATAAAATTCACAACAGCCCAAAATACAGTCTTTTTAATCAATCTCATCAAATGCAACATTTATAAGTGTAGTACAGTAGTACACACTTTTTTGTTGCCAGATCAAGTTTTGCAACACAAAAACACAGTAAAAATTTTTACTTTCAGAATCAAGTAAATATGAAAAGGGAGAGAAAAAAACACCGAAACAATTCTGACTATAGAAGTGAAGAACATGTAAAAACTAAAATGTTTCTAATCTGCAACAATGATTTCATTCCATACAATGAAACAGCGGGTTTAATTTATTTTTATTTTTACATTTTTTATAGTCCCGTCAACAGCAAAGGTTTTCTCAGGACTGTCACGACAGTAAACATCAAACACGTCGACAACATCCCACATGTATTTACCTTACAAACAACTTGAAAAAAATTACAAAAACACAAAACAATGTATTACATGACACCTCCATCATTGTACGCTATAGCACACAATTCCACACAGTGCTGGAAACGTCGAACCATTCCGTTCTATTTATCGGATCCAGGTTAAAGAAAACAGTAAAAAAGGATCAAAAACACATCCTAGTAACAAAAACAATTATATAAAAAATGCCATGTAGGCAAATAATGCACTGCAGAATGGACAGCAGGTGCCCACTCAAGTGCGTAAAGTATCACGCTTGGAAGCCAGTGTACAATAATTAAAAAAACCTGGCATGTCATAAATAGTAAAAAGGAAAAAATGTGGAAAGGTTTTATATTTAAAAAAATGCAGGTGAAAAAATAAACGGGAGGTAAATCTAACAAAAATTGACAGTACAAATGAGTACACACATCACCTTGTGAAACCGAAATCACACTTTCCCGCAAATCTCATGTATCACAGAGATCTGTACAAATATTCCAATAAATCAACCGAGTGCATGTACAAAGCGACCTCACACCACGTTTAAAAACCTGGTTAACTTGAAGCAAGATTCTTTACATTCTATCCATTTTCCCCCCCTCCAAAACTAAAGGACTTCTTACGAACAAGCTCTTCAATAATTCAGGTAAAGAAGATTTACTTGATTAAGTTGAAGGGTTGGTAAACGAAAACAAACTTTTATTTAACCAGGGAAACACGAGACAAGCAATACACTTAAAAAAAATATATAAAAAATTCAAACTACCAAAAATTGCACCGTGAAAAACCCATTAAAAACCAATCGTAGCAGAGTCTGCCTGGACTATACCCAGGAGCACGTAACAAGAAAACCCTGAAATAGTGTACATATTCATTGGACTATAAGGTGCACCCCTGCAAATGTTTCAGATTTTGTTCCTGTAGTTTCTTACTATTAGCATTATTACTAGTCACATTATATGGTGCGGGGGTCTCAGTCTGAGAAAAAAAAAAGTATCACCTTATAGTCCGTATTTTACGGGACTATAAGGCGATACTTTTTTTCCTAGACTGAGACCCCTGCGCCTTATAATGTGACTGATAAAATAGTTAAAAAAAACCTATAATAACAAAATCTTAATTTTGTGTAAAATTTGGAATATGGAATTCGGGCTTATAATCAGGTGCGCCTTGTAGTCCGTAAAATATGGTAGTCATAAAAATGCGGGCCTA